>CM059867.1:49587856-49851262 GCA_030490815.1 Acer saccharum
TTCCTACCCTTAAAGTAATTTTTTTCTTCCCAATCTTCTGTGGCAAAATATCATCTGCAAGGCTCATGTTGCTTAAAATGGGTATAGATATATGATCATAGTAGACATAATAATAATAAATAAATAAATAATCAACAAACTGAACCAACACTTTAAAAACAAATTCAACATGCTTAGATCATTGACACAAAACCTTGAACATGATAAATCAACAAAATTTAGCAGAAAAATCAACCAAGATAACCAAAAAATCCAACAAATTTCAAAAATCACACAGTAAACTAAACATAAACATACATAAATCTCAACCTCCACTGAATAAAAAAACAAATAAATCAAAAATTGAAAGTGAAAAAAGAGATATATTTAATGAATGTTATAAGATAAGAGAGGAGAAAATAATAGATTAATCGTAATTGTAGTGATAGTAAATATATTGTAATTATCGTTAATGAGAAGGCAAAATGAAAATAATAGAAGGCGAAATCTTAAAAATAAAAAAAAATAAAAAATAGTCATTTCCAAAAAAAAATAATAAATATTCAGAATAATAGTTGTAGACTTGTAGTTCTTGACTCTAATTACAAAAAAATTCATTTTCTTTATTTTTAATTATTTTGAATTATGCAAGAAATTTAGTAAAACTAACCTGACATCTGTACAAAAGCCCTCATTTGTTTTTCAAAATATCCTAACTGTTTCGAACAAAAATTGAAAACCCCAAATCCAAATCTGACGTGTCTGGATAGTCACCTTTTTTTAATTTATTTATATTATTCATACACGAAATGACTATTTTATCCTTTAAACGTTAATTATTAATGGAACACACTTAACGGTAGGGGATCCTAGTGTACTTAGAGGTATTTGTTGAATATTATGCTTTTTAGACAAAACTGGAGGTAAGTTTTGCAATTTGTCCGCAAATCAATAAATGATAAAATGATTAGTTTTTTATTTGCCAAAAATTTGACAAGATTTTTATTCGCCAACACTTATGGGTTGTGGCAAACCATGCATGTAGCATCTCCTTCTTAAGAAAATTATGTACTATCCCTAGGCTTTAGGGGCGTAACTTAACTGGTAAATGGACAAGTTTAGGGTTTAGGTAAATGACTTTCAAATCAGCAGCTCAAATCTTATCGATAACAAAAGCTTTAAAAAAAAAATACATTGTATAGATAGATTAAAAGATAATATCGACCCAAAAAAAAAAAAAAAGAAGAAGAATATTATGTACCTTAAGAATAAAACAATCAAATCATTGATGAATAGGTTAGGGATCTTTAATTTGTTCATTTCATGAGGATTTTAAAGTTAAAAAAACCAATGTGGTTTTTGATTTGTACATGTAACTGTTAAAAGATTTTCAAAGATATGATGTCATTGGTAAAATATTTTCAAAGATGCTGTTAAAATTTGGATGGCATGGCAAATGTGCTTTTGCTCTGCAAAGTTTCAGCTTTGAGTCTGGACACTTTGACCAAAACTACTATTTCTTTCATTTCCTTTCTCTTCTCTTCTCTCTTGACTAGGAACATTACTTACATGTCCTTTAAGCTTTAAGACATTTTTTTTTTATTACACATTTTATTAATTGATGAACTTATAATTATTTTAATTCAAAACAAATAATTTCAAATCATCAATTTTCATATATAATTAACATTTGATATAATAATTAACTTTAAATAATTCAATAAAACAAAATAATTACATTAACATCTTCAAATTAAAATATTACAAACAAAAAAAAAATACATTGAAAATTAATGTAAAAATTAGATCAAAATCATTAGATGTAAAATAATTAAGAGAAAACAATTTTATTAAAGAAAGTTTAAAATATTATTTATAAAGTAAAATAATAATATTTTATTATTTGTAGATTGTAAAATGGAAAAAAGGTTTGAGTAGTAAATTTACGGAAATAGAATATTCTAAAAATATTTTGTTTTCACTTTTTCGGTCTATAAAATGAAGAAAATTTTGGAGACCAATTAGAGATGGTCTTAGTTATCTATTGTGTTTGGGTAAGTAGATTTTAATTTTTTGAAAACTTGTTTTGCTAATTTATGGCAGGTATTGCCGTATTGGTTATGTCAAAGTAGTAGGTGAATAACAATATTAATTTTTCTCACATCTAGATTAAAATAGGATAAGGATAAAAGTGTCACTCTAGTAAAAAAACAAATTAAATGTTAGAATTTCAAAAACACTCCTAAATCCTAATTCACCAACGAAAAGACATTTTTACCTTTTCAAAATATATATATATATATATATTTTTTCATATAATTTTCAATTTATTTTTTATTTTTTATTTTTTTGTTTTTGAAATTTTAAAATTGTTTATGGATATATATTTTTCATATCTTTACAACCCAATACAAATTATAAAAAATATATATATATAGAATGACATATTTACCCTTCCATACTAATAGCATACAAATATTTTTAGTAATACTAAAATAATTAGAGGATATATAAGTCATTTTAACACAACTAATTGTATCTTGTTTGGTATGACTTGTACTTACAATAGTCATATGGTCAAATTATACAAAGGCACAGATTTAGATTTGTTGGTAGTCAAAGATTTTAGTCAATGTATGGTCAAAGACTTTAAAAATAAAGTGTCTGCACTCTGCATCAACATGAGAAAATCTGTGTAGCTTATATAAGTATCTGCACTTTTGGTTATAAGCAATTAAAAGAAAAATCAAAATACACAATTAATAATTCACTTAATGTAAGGAATTAAATAAAAGACTGCCACTCTTTAAAAAATAATAAATAAATAAATAAAAAGATAGCTACATCCACATCTAAATATGTCTAATTATGCATGAGCATCAATTTATATAATTGACAAAGAGTAAATATGTAACAATATAAAGAAAATAAAATGAGATTTTGAAGGCAATAAAAAATAAATCCTGTGTTAATTAAGATAAACAGCAAATTATGCTTAGATAATTTTTTTGTTTAAACTAATTTTTTCATAGATAAGTAGATAATGAGTATTTTTCACTGTATGTGTCTAATTTATGAAAAGCAATATGTAATAGGTTAGAGTTAGAACACCTTTAATGCTATTGTACATTTTTTTAGTTTCTATTTATAACACACTATCATTTTTCTTAAATGTGAATCAATTTATTGTAGAAAAAAATAATAAGAAATACATGTTCTCATCTCCAATATAATTACAATGAATAACATGTATCTATTTTTGACCTATTAGAGCATTTCCAATACAAGTGTTACTTGTGAAAAAAAAAAAGATGTCACGTAGGATAAATTGACGTTATGTTAATAATTGTGTCTCCAATGCAGCCGTGCATATTCAACGTCAAGCTGACGTGGCAAAAAAAATATTAGACATTGTCAACATGATCATCCATTTTCAGACGGTCTGTTGTACATCTATTTTTTAGGTTGACTCAGTAAACATTTAAAACTGACATTCATTTTTCATATATTTTTGTAAGGAAATAAAATAAAAAATAAAAATAAAATAAGACAAAAGATGGACACGTCATTAAAAAAATTGTGTTTTAGACGGAAGCATTGGAGACCTAATTTTGGGTTGATTGTCTATCAAGTCTATTTTTATACCACATAGAAAATAAATCTGTTGACATTGTTGCCATATCAACAATTATTGGTATGCAAATCACTTTTGCATTGGAGATGCTATAAAATATTTCCCTCACTCTCTCTTCTTATTTATTTTATGGTCAATTGAAAAAAGTTCCTAAAAAAAAAATTATCCACATAAATTACATATTTAAGTTAGGTAATTACATTTTAGAGGTTTGTAATTTTTTTTTAATTTTTTTTTTTTTACCTTCATTATCTATCCCTAGAGGGTGGTGAAATTACAAATGTACCTTCTACATGGGTCAGCCAATATTATATTTGCATTTACTAATTCCAGACTTTTAAATAGCCATTGGATTGTAATAATTTCAATCCAAAGGCCACGATAAAGAATATAAGATTTTAAAAATAAATGAATTTTCAAATATACGATTCCTCTGATTTTGTCTTTATTTCTCATGATCAGGATTCGATTATCCCAAATTTATTCTATTTTACAGGATTACTTATGGCCGTTGGATTTGTTAGACAAAAAAATTAATTGCTCTCAGATCTCGGTCAAGCCATCCAGGACTGGTCTGATTGATCTGTTGATGCAGCAGCTTTTTACAGAGATTGGAAGAGTAGTTAAAAAAATTAAATAAAATTAAACAAATTGCACAATTTAATATTAAATAAAATTAAACAAATTGCACAAGTTTTAAAAAGAGAGTGAGAAACCGAGGAAAATAAATGGTCTAGATATAAAGCTTAAAAAATGAATGATCCATATTTTTAATATATATAAAATAAAATTAAATATTTTTTGTTATGGTCAATTATTGTTCTTTTGAACGAGTGTAACATTTAGTAAACAACTAAACGTAAAACTTTAAAAACAAGTTCAAACGTTTCTCTCAACATTAAATTTGTTCGATAAAATTGATAAAACTTATTAATGATAATATATTAAAAATAAGGTACATATTAACATATATTAATTTAATAAAAATCACTGCTTTCTCATCATTATTATTAGGAAATTACATTACATTTCTGAACGAATAACTTATCAAAGAGTGGTGCTATTGGCACAACCACAACTAGACCATTTATACCCCACTTTTAAAATTATTTAGTATTTTTTTTTTCCTTTATTAAATTACTTAAAGAAACATATAATTTTTATTAAAAAAATATTGTACAAAGTAAAACTGATAAAACCCCGCTTTCCTTATTTCAAAACCCTAATGATAAAAGTTTTAATGACATAGATTATTTCAATATTTACTGTTTTGTTTATATTTTTTCAGATCTCGATCTCACGTTTACCATGTTTAGCATTTATTGATTTTATTGTTTCACATGTTTTTTTTTTCTTCTCAAATTCCAGATCATGTTTGCTATTTTTTTTTTTTCTCGGTTTATTTTCACCACACCAAAACTCTAACTTAACCGCTAAAAAAAAATCATCAAATGATTAATTTCATACTCACAATCTACCACCAACAATCCAATCAACTACAGGAAAAAAGAATCGAATCTAATAAAATTGGTTTTACCATGAAATAAGAAGAAAAAACAAATCATACGAATGTGTATGAGAAAACTATATATAAAGATTACAGATGAAGTGTATTTTTAGGAAGAAGACATTTAATTTTGTATTATTACCAAATTAAATGGAACTGTTTGGATCAAAGGCTAATTAATTGAGTTTTGTTATTTCGATCAAGTTACATTTTCAAGCCTATATGATTAATGATTTTGTCTCTTATTTTAATTTTGCATTATTACCGAATTAAATGAAACTGTTTGGATCGAAGGCTAATTAATTGTGTTTTGTTATTCCGATCAAGTTACATTTTCAAGTTTGAATCAAAGTAAATTATATGAGCCCTAATAGTGTTTGGATGTGACTGTAGATTCTGTAAATAAAATAAGCTTTTCAAATTGAATTAATTATAGAGCAAATTGCAGCCAACCTTAGCCAACCTCCCTAAGGTTTGGCCTTTCACAACCAAAAATAATTTTATCATTAATTGACAATGACCTCCCATACTGTTAGTCAAAGTTAGTCAAATTTAACCATTGACCGGATTTGAACGCTACAAATACCAAAATGTTCCTGAATAAAAAAAAAAATCTGATTTTAAAAATATATAAATATATGAAAACTAAAAATAAAAAATAAAATAATTTGGCTCATCTAAATCTAATCTAACAATATTTTCTTCTTCCATTGATGTATCTCCAGATTTTTTTTTTCAGATTCAAGTTTGTCATATCTTTCAAAAAAAAAAAAAAAAAAGTGTGGCTCACTTAAATCCAATCCAACAACATTTTCTTTTGTTTTTTTTTTCTTCCATGTTAGAAAAACTTGAGAAGAAAATAAAAAAATAAAATTTAAAAAAACTTGAGAAAACTTGAGATAAAGTTTGATAAGTTTTTTTTTTCTTCTATGCATTTTTTTTTTTTTTTTTTGGCTTAAATGGATAAAAATACCCTTATCTTTGATAAGTTTGACTTTACTTTAACTAACAATAGGGGAGGCCATTATTAATTAAGTATAAAGTTGTTTCTGGTTGTAAAAGACCAAACCTCAGGGAGGTTGGCTGCAATTTACTCTTAATTATACATACAAATCTTTTAGAATACATAACATCATACTTTCTTTTCTACTTTTTGATGTTTCATAAACCATAAACCCTATATTTTATATATATATATGCTTTTCTTCTTTTATATTCAACTTTCACAAACCAAGTGATTTACCTAAAAATTTGTTTTTTTTCAACCAAATATTACAAAAATAACTACTAATAATTACTATATATATGGGAATCCCTAGATGCATTGGAGTACACCGAGATATAAGATTTTTAAGATTTGGATCCTCTAATAAAGTTGTTGTGAAAACCAATCACATCTTAACTACTCATTTATTGCAATGCATATGTGTTATGAGATTAGGTGAGGTCAAGAAAAAAATTAAATCAGTAGAGGATCCAAATTCTTTTAAAAAAAGAATAACAAATAAATCCAAAATGAAATAAAGTGTCATTAAATTTTTGTAAGTCTAAATATTTATTTAAATGAAATGTCTTTAGAAATAGTTAAAAGGGTAGTTTTGAAAAAAAAATCTTCATATATTTTACAAATTTAATTTCTTTGGAGTGGTAAAAATGGTCTTTAAATAGACAATCTTACAGCAGATTATATATTATATAATGGACAGCTTGTTCAACTTGTAGCACTTGTTTTTACTGCCCAAAGAATTGTTTACAAAAGCCCAATCAATAAAAATTTTGATTAATTTTTCGCAGTTTAAAACATAGCCTGCGATGGGCATAGGGAAGCTAAGGGCTATGCTCAACGTGTACAGCACGTGCAAAGACGACCCCGACATATGTGCTGTGGCCAATTGTTGCATTAATGATTGAATTCAGCTCCTACTCTAATCCAGAAATCCTACAGAGATAAAAAATAATGATTAGAAAAAAACATATAATTAGAAAAAAAGAAATTTATAACATTAAGAAATTTCATACCTTTGCTATTGTCTTGGCACACTCATGGTCAATCCTGGCTTTCCTAATATCACGGTAAAACATAAAGTGTTGAAGACGATGACAGAATGTTTTATGACTTCTGATGGCCATTCCAAACAATGGATGATACTTTCTCTTCATATAGTACACTAACACTTTGAAATTCTTCAACTTGAATAAAGCTTTCATAAATTCATAGAAATTCTGTTTTGAATCATCGGTAATTCCGGTCTTAGATTGAAAAACATAGGGTACGTCGACCAGTTCTCTACACATTCCAACTGTATCAACGAATTCTTCTATCCTTCCTGAAAAAGAAAAAGCATTATCATTATTGTTTTTATTTAACAAATGATCAAAACAACTGAGAATATCATATATAAGAAACAGGAAATTTGGATTTACACCGGCGAAAGGGTCAACGACTAAACCATAATAATACTGTTTTAATTTTATGTGAATAGTTTATATTTCGATTTAAAACTAATTCTTAAGAATTTCAAAATAAATAAATTCATTGCTAAAATCAACAAATCAAAAGACTGTTTCGATTTAAAACCAATTCTTAATAATTTAATAATAAGTTCAATGTATTTTTTTTTGTTTGTTATTTTTCAGTTGTAATATTTTAATTTGAAGATGTTAATGTAATTTGTTTTGTTTTACTCAATTATTTAAAGTTAATTATTATATTAAATGTTAATTATATATGAAAATTGATGATTTGAAAACATTTGTTTTGAATTAAAATATTTATTAGTTCATTGATTAATAAAATGTGTAATAAAAAAAAAATTGTCTTAAAGCTTAAAGGATATGTAATGTTGAGAAGAGAAGAGAAGAGAAAGAAAAAGATAGTAGTTTTGGTCAAAGTGTCCATACTCAAAGCTGAAACTTTGCTTAACAAAAGCACATCTGCCATGCCATCCAAATTTTAACAGCATCTTTGAAAATATTTGACCAATGACATCATAATTTTAATAGTATCTTTGAAAATCTTTGACCAGTGACACGTACAAATCAAAACCACTTTGGTTAGTTAAACTTTAAAATCCTCATGAAATGAACAAATTAAAGATCCCTATCCAATTAATTAATGATAAATTTGATTATGAAAAAGTTTGAATATGGACCTGGTTGTTTCCAATTCAGAAAAAATCTAAATCCTTAAACAAAAACTGAAAAATAAAAATAAATAATAATAATAAAAATCCAACAATTTCGAATCCATAAATAAAGTCTAAAAAACTGAAGATTTAATATATATATATATATATATTTATTTAACAAACTGGGAAGAGTTTGGAAACCGGAAAGTTCAAAGTTTGGACTCTAGATGTCTCTAACAAAAACTTTGCTGAGTTGGCAATCCAAGACCTGAAGCTTGATTGGTTCTCATTGCTGAGTTGGCAATCCAAGACCTTAAACTTGATTGGTTCTTATTGCTAAAGATGAATATGTTTGATGGACTCAAAGCATTTGTCTAAAACTGTTGTCCCAATTTGTGTCTAACCAATCAACTTAGGACATATTTCTATATTTATGAAAAAAATTGAAAAAATAAAATAAAAATAAATGTAGACACATCTAGCTATCAACCTATCACCAATGCTTGAGTTACATCTCACGAATCACACACTCTCTCTCTCTCCTCTTTCTTTGTCTCTCTTATCTTGACTAACCCTACCCTCACTCTATTTATACATCCCTTTTCTTCTCCATCTCACATATCTCCAAATTATTCTTTCAAATCTCTCTCTCTTCACATATCTTTGAAACGCACACTCCTTTAGGGTGCGTTTGGTACACGAGACAGGACAGGACAATGTGGGATAATTTGTTCTTGTCCCACGTTTGGGGCGTCCTTAGCATGGGACAGGACGGGACAAGGTGGGACAAAAATCACAAAAAATTGTCCCACCCAAGACCCTAAGACAACTTGTCCCATGACATGGGACAAGTGTCAAAAAAAAACCAATTTACCTTTTAAATTTTCAAACAATTACAATCATGTCTAATATTATATATATATATATATATATATATATTATAATTACATATATAATATTATATATATTATATTATATAATAATATATTATCTTATATTATTATATATAATAATATATAATATATAAAAATATATTATTATATATATAATAATATTTAATAATATATATCCTATATATAACAATACAGTGGTTCTCTCATAAGGGATCCCTTATTTTAATTTCGGTAAGAACTACCATGAAATCATATCGATTTGAATGAATTTTAATCTAAATTTTTTTGTGGATGATAAGTTCGTTGAAATCTACCTATGAATAAAATTTGAGAATTTTTCAAGCACGAAAACTATTTTTACCGATTTTTTTTTTAAATATGAAGGCATTAGAAAAATAGGCGAAATATAGGAAATTCAAGAAAAATAGTTTTCGTGCTTGAAAAATTCTCAAATTTTATTCATAGGTAGATTTCAACGAACTTATCATCCACAAAAAAATTTAGATTAAAATTCATTCAAATCGATATGATTTCATGGTGGTCCTTACCGAAATTAAAATAAGGGATCCCTTATGAGAGAACCACTGTATAACAATATTCAATATATCATATATATATATATACATATATATTATAATCTTTAATATATTAGATATTATTAAATATAATAATATATATATATATATATCCTATATATAATATATAATATATAATAATATTCAATATCATATATATATATATATATATTATAATCTTTAATATATTATATATTATTAAATATAATATATATATATATATATATTTAATAATATATAATATATATATATGATATATTAAACATTATTATTATATATAAGATATATATATATTATTATAATATATATATATTAATATGTATTATAATATATATATATATATATATTATATAAAATATATATGTGTAATATTATTTTATATATATATATATATTAATATGTATATATATATATATATATATTATTACGTATATAATAATATTATTATCCATACAATAATATATATATATATATATATATGAGATATATATATATATATAATATAATATAATATATATTATTAATATATATATATATATATATATTATATTTTTTATATGTACTAATATTTAATATTATATATATCTATATATATCTTATATATATAATACATGTAATATTCTATATTAATATATAATAATATCAAATAATAATAATATATAATAATATGTTATATATTATTATATATTATTATATATATATATTATTATTATTTGATATTATTATATATTAATATATAATATTATAATATATGTTGTTATATATATAAGAGGGGTATTCTGGTCATTTGAACATCTTGTCCTATCATGTCCCAGCCATACCAAACGCATAATAGTACAGTCTACAATTCTGTCCCAAGCCTTCCAAACACAATACAGAACAACCTGTGCTGTCTCGTCCTGTCCTGTCTCGTCCTACCTTGTCCTGTCCCATGTCCGTGCCAAACACACCTTTAAAGGTGTAGAGAGATGATGTACAAGAATCACTATCGAGGGAGGGTTGCTTGCTGGGTTTTTTTTTTTTTTTTTTTTTTAAAGTTTAAAATGGATTTCTGGTTTTTCCAATATAAACCTAGAGTTAACGATTGCAATTACTAACACAGGTACGACTACAATTAAGCTTATTTTCAATTAAAGTATTTGTTTTACATAGCCTGATTCTTAGTTTGTTTTGTCTCTTAAGCATGTATGTGTGGGATTGAATGAGAGGTGTTTGCATGAGAGGTGTTTGATTAAATGTCGTGAATGCTTAGGGGCTGTCCTGTATCGTTTTACAGGGGCTGTTTTCGTTTTTGTTTTCCAAATCCAATTTCGAATACGCGTTCGTTATCGTTTTCCATTTTGTTTTCCATTTTATTTAGAAAACAAAAACAAAAACAAAAACAACTACAGTGTTAAAAGTGAAAAATTTCCAAAACAACTTTTTTATGTTTTTCATTTTGTTTTTCGTTTTGTTTTTCAATCTAAATAAAAAACTAATTTTTATTTTTTTTTCTTCTTCCTTCTTTGCTCGACAGCTTCTTCTTCCTTCTTGCTCGACATCTTCTTCTTCTTCTCCTCCTCCTCCTCCTCGACAGCCTCGTCTTCTTCCCTTGCTCGACAGCCTCGTCTTCTTCTCCTTCTTCTTCTTCTTCTTCTTCTTCTTCTTTTCTTCTTGCTCTTCTTCTTCTGGCCGAAATCTTCTTGTGGTCGGAATCTTCTTCTTCTTCTTCTTCAGAGGCCGAAACCACCATAGATTGGATCCTCAGAGGCCGATCTACAAAACCCAGGTATCGCCGTTGCAAAACGACGCCGGAGGCCTCCGCTCGCGCCGCCATCTTCTTCTTCTTCTTCCCCGACGGCCGTTTCTTCTTCCTTCCACTAGTCCAGCCACCGCCGGCCTTTTCCGCCACCAGCCCTAGCTGTCGCACATCCCGGCGACCTCGCCGGCACAGGCGACTTGGGCGAGCTGCGGTGGCGCCACCTGGTGCTGTCAGTTGCAAATACTGACCCAAAATAAAAAATTAAATAAAATCAATTTTTTATAATTTTTGATATATTTTGGATAACCTACCGAACGCGTTTTTTACGTTTTCATATTCGGAATACAACTTCCAGGATTTGCTACCAGACGCGTATTTGGATTTCAAAACTGAAACCAAAAACACTGTTTTCATTCTCATTTTTATTTCGTAATCCAAAAACAAAAACACCCTTTGAAAAACGTTACAGGACAGGCCCTTATATTCTGTAAATATATTGATGAAGCCATGTTGATGATTGTGAAGTGTAGTTAGGAGCTTGGGATTTTTTAACGTTTGTATTAAGTAACATTTGTGGTAATAAACATGGACGATGCTGTAATTGTAACTAATTAGTTCTCTCTGCTTGTGTTTGAGAAAATGTCATAAATTTTAGGACTAATTGCACAAATGTCCCCTGAGTTTAGGCATAATTGCATGTATATGAAATTTTTACCTATAATTACAAAAACATCCCCTGTAATTAGTTGACTTCGTTAAATCTAACCATTGTCGACAATTTTAACCAAAAAATGACTAAAGTGCCCCTAATTACCTATTTTATTATTAATTATAGGACTAATTGCACAAACGTCCCCTGAGTTTAGGCATAATTTTATGTATATGGAATTTTTACCCATAATTGCACAAACATCCCCTGTAATTAGTTAACTTCGTTAAATCTAACCATTGACCACAATTTTAACCAAAAAATGACTAAAGTGCCCCTAGTTACCTATTTTATAATTAATTATATATATACTCTTTTTTTTTGACAATTTATATATATACTTAAAAATAATTATATATATACTTAAAAAAATAATTATATATATATATTTAAAAAAATAATTATATATATACTTAAAAATAACAATTATATATAATACTTAATTTATTTATTTAAAAAAAATGGATTATAAAAATGTAAAAAATGGATTATAAAAATTGTTAAATAAATAAATTAAGTATTGTATATAATTATTATTTTAAGTATATATATAAATTGTCAAAAAAAAATAAAGTATATATATAATGTAGGGAATCAAAATATCAAATTAAAGACAGCCACATCAAGTCATCAACATCTAAATAAGTCTATTTATGCATGGAGTGGTGCTATTAAACACTCCTATGGTGATCTAATAATGTTCCTCCTTTTAAATTTTTTATCAGAATTACGTGAAGATATAATTCAACAATAACTCTACTAAAAAGTGAATTCTAAAAAAAAAACCACATCACAAACAATTTGTTTCTTGAAAAATGTCTTTAAAAAAAACATTTAAACTCTAATTTTGTTTTCTTCTTACATCCAAGTATCCAACCACTTGAAAGAAACTGAGAGCAACTAGTGGTGGTAAATTGGACAGACCGGCTAACAGGCTGAGACCAAAGAAACTTGAAGCGAAAACAGGTCGGGCCGAGCCCAGCCTGTTAAGGATAGGGAGGCCCAGCTTGGACCTGTGGCCTGGTGGCAACAGTCCGGCCCACAGGCCAGGTGGGTCTATTTAAGGATTTTTTTTTTTAAAAAAAAATTGTAAGAATATCTTCAATGAGTTTCAAACCAAGGATATAGAGAAGAAGTTGAGTGACTTAGTGCTTATTTGGTTGGGCTTTCTACTGGCTCAAAAGGTCTGCGAACCTCTACTTGAGTTTTTTTAGAGTTGTTTGGTTGGGCTTTTGAAATTGTCTATTTTAAATTCAGTAGAGGTTAGTAGAGTTTAAACCTCTACTAGGCAAAAGCTCCTCTTTATGAGCTTTTCAAAATAGACCTTTTAAAAAAAGAAGTATTTGACCTATATATCCCTAAATGTTTATTATTGACATGGAATACCCTTATTAAAATAAAACCCTGGAACCTATTTATATTCTTTATTCTTTGCTCTCTAGTCTCTACAGATAGTCTATAATTTTGCTCTACACATACAAAAGAACGGTTCTTTGCTCTACACATACAAAAAAAACGGTATGTATAATTTTTGTTCATTAATATTTTTTTTGTTTATTTATTTATCTTTGCCTTGTTTCTTTTTTTTCTTTTTTTCTTTTTTTATTTGAGCTGTCAAAAATTTTATGCATGCTTGGCCGCACACAACGCAACATTATGCTTAAAATTTCAGTGAAAAACAGTTTAATCGTAGCAACACCAACAATAAAAAAAATAAAAATAAAAAAAAACCAACAATCGTTGCCTTGTTTCTTTCTGTTTGTAATATACGTTTGACTTTCAATTTTTAATTTTTTTTTTTGAGATTTGTGTTTATATTATCTGGTTGCTTATTTATATAATATTCCATGGAATTTTTTTTGGTTGCTTATTTGTTTTAATATTCATGATTTTTTTTTTAATATATATTTTATAGAATTGAACCTACTGTGGAGGAAAGCCAAAAAAGAAATAAGGCAGAATGGACTGATTTATATGTTGAAACATTTGTTAAGATTTGTGTTTATGAAGTTTTAGCTGGTAATCGACCTCACTTCAACAAAGTGGGTTGGAAAATTATTTCGACCAAGTTGGCACAAACGATTAATAAGAACTATAGTAAAAAACAAATGAAAAATAAATGGGATAATCTTAAGAGAGAGTGGCAGCTTTGGAATAATCTAGTTGGAAAAGAAACTGGCCTTGGTTGGGATTATATTAAGCAAACAATTGATGCTAGTAAAGAATGGTGGGACAAAAAATTAAAGGTGCAATTTCCTACTTTAGTCTTGCAATATTAATTGAAAAATTAATTATTTTTGAAGAATAAATTTTAATATAATATATATGCATGTTGATATTAATGTAGGAAAATCCGGATGCATCTAAATTTCTAACAAAAGGCTTGAGGAGTGCTGACCAGTTAGATATTTTGTTAAGAGATGTTGCTGCTACTGGGGAAGGATCTTCGGCACCATCTATGGGTTTTATACCTACTGATGGTGAATATATAAATGAAATCGATAGGATGAATAGAATAGAAACAAATATTAATGAAAATTTAGATAATACTTTAGTAATTTAATATCACAGTAGACTTTTTGAGAGTTTACAACCAAACGGTCTACTGCTATAAAAGTGCGTTTGTAATTACCAACCAAACAACTATATATATTTTTTCAAAAGCTCTATTTCAATTAGATCTACTACAAGTAGACCTTTTACGAGTAGAGGATTTTCAAAAGCCCAACCAAACATACCCTTAGCCGCTTCACTACAAACTCAACTTTGCTAAGTTGTGCATTCATACTATAATTATATATATATATATATATATATATTATTTAATAAGTTTTTTGATGTTAAATAATATGTACGTTAAAAATAAAACAATCATTGATGAATAGGATATGGATCTTTAATTTGTTCATTTCATGAGGATTTTAAAGTTAAACTAACCAAGTGGTTTTTGATTTGTACGTGTCACTGTTCAAAGATTTTCAAATATACTATTAAAATTATGATGTCATTAGTCAAATATTTTCAAAGATACTATTAAAATTTGGATGGCATGGAGATGTGCTTTTGCTCTGCAAAGTTTCAGCTTTGAGTCTGGACATTTTACCCAAAACTACTATCTCTTTCCTTTCCTTTCTCTTCTCTTCTCTCTTAACTAGGAACATTACATGTCCTTTAAGCTTTAAGACATTTTTTTTATTACACATTTTATTAATTAATGAACTAATAAATATTTTAATTCAAAACAAATATTTTCAAATCATCAATTTTCATATATAATTAACATTTAATATAATAATTAACTTTAAATAATTCAATAAAACAAAATAATTACATTAACATCTTCAAATTAAAATATTACAAACAAAAAAAAAATACATTGAAAATTAATGTAAAAATTAGATCAAAATCATTAGATGTAAAATAATTTAAGAGAAAACAATTTTATTAAAGAAAGTTTAAAATATTATTTATAAAGTAAAATATTAATATTTTATTATTTGTAGATTGTAAAATTGAAAAAAGGTTTGAGTAGTAAATTTACGGAAATATTCTAAAAATATTTTGTTTTCAATTACAGATGGTCTTAGTTATTACATATTGCGATGGGCAAGTAGATTTTACTTTTTTGAAAACTTGTTTTGCTAATTTATAGCAGATATTGGTTATGTCAAAGCAGCAGGTGAATTACTATAACTTTTCTCACATCTAGATTAAAATAAGATAAGGATAAAAGTGTCACTCTAGTAAAAAAAAAAAAACAAATTAAATGTTAGGGGTCGTTTGTTTTTTCCACTTAAGACTTAATGGGTCTGAATTGAACTCATTAAGTTGTTTTGTTTGTTTTTTTAAGTGGTCAAACAACTTAAATATATCAAAAAACAACTTTAAAAAAAAGTAAGAAATCCTGACTTTTAACTTAATTCCAAATCACTGAATTATAATTAAAATATTTTCTTCCAAGTCTATCCTCCAAAAAAAAATATATTTCTAAATTTATCCTAATTTGATGTTGTAAAATTCTTTCTTTTAACGTATTTCTTATTTTAAAAGGCTTTTAGAAAGAAAGGGAAAAAAAAAAAAAAAAAAAAAAAAAAAAAAAAAAAAAAAAAAAAAACCTAATCACTTCTCATATTGAAATCGTCCCGGGATTAAATAATTGAATTTCTTTCCTACAAAATCCTGGTAAGAACTCTTTAATTTTTTTTATTTATTTTTTATCTACGTATAGTGGTGAATAAAAATTTCAAACGTTTTTGTTGCAATAATAGAATTTTCAAACATAGTCTACAATGATAATTTATCATTGTTATGATTGTTATAGTTGCAGTTATATAATTTATCAAATATTCTTTTTGTGGTTGCATTCAATATTGAGTAGATTTCATAGCTTGAAGAAGTTATAGAATAATTGTTTATATATATATATATATATATATATATATATATATATATATATATATATATATGTATATAGTGGTTCTCTCATAAGGGATCCCTTATTTTAATTTCGGTAAGGACCACCATGAAATCATATCGATTTGAATGAATTTTAATCTGAATTTTTCTGTGAATGATAAGTTCATTGAAATCTACCTATGAATAAAATTTGAGAATTTTTCAAGCACGAAAACTATTTTTACCGATTTTTTTAAATACGAAGGCATTAGAAAAATAGGCGAAATATAGGAAATTCAAGAAAAATAGTTTTCGTGCTTGAAAAATTCTCAAATTTTATTCATAGGTAGATTTCAATGAACTTATCACTCACAAAAAAATTCAGATTAAAATTCATTCAAATCGATATGATTTCATGGTGGTCCTTACCGAAATTAAAATAAGGGATCCCTTATGAGAGAACCACTGTATATGTATATATATATGTATATGTAAGTACCGGTGTATATAATTTAAGGACCTATTTCAAAAAAAAAAAAAAAAAAAAAAGGTATCTAGGAACCTTTAAAAAAAAAAAAAATGGTTTCTGGTTGCATATGATATGATCCAGGAAACAAAACAAAAAAAAAAAACCAAAATGGTTTATAGAATTATATACTGGATATTTGGATAATATGTAAAATTGAACTTGAACCTTTTTTTTTTTTTTTTTACAATAAATTGAACTTGAACTTTGTTTACAGAATAACATACAAAATTATATTCCTGGATGAATTTTTTTTTTTTTTTTTTTGTTAAATTAAACTTTGTTTGCGGAAGAACATGCAAAATCCTATAAAGAGTGTTGCATGTTAAATTACTTATTTTAATTAGTATGGGTATAGATGCAAAATTACTTCTTTTCAGACAATTTTATTTTTAAAAAACAAACATGTTGACAGTGCATTCAGACCCGAGAAAAAAAACAAACAAACAAACATGTCATTCAGATTCAGATTTCAGTCACTATTCAGTCTTTAGTAAAATTCAGGACTATTTAGTCTTCAGACAAAAAAACAAACAACCCCTTATAATTTCAAAAACTCTCCTAAATCCTAATTCACCAACGAAAAGACATTTTTAACCTTTTCAAAAAAATTTTAATATATTTTTTCATATAATTTTCAATTTTTGTTTTTGTTTTTGTTTTTTTTTTTGTTTTTTGTTTTTGTTTTTGAAACAATGCAATTTTAAAATTGTTTATGGATATATATTTTTCATATCTTTACAACCCAATACAAATTATAAACTATATATATATATATATAGAATGACATATTTAACCTTCCATAATAATAGCATACAAATATTTTTAGTAATACTAAAATAATTAGAGGATATATAAGTCATTTTAACACAACAAATTGCATCTTGTTTGGTATGACTTGTACAGGTCAAATTATACAAAGGTACAGATTTAGATTTCTTAGTAGTCAAAGACTTTAAAAATAAAGTAAGTGTCTGCACTCTGCATCAACATGAGAAAATCTGTGTAGCTTAATATTCAATGTAAGTATCTGCACTTTTGGTTATAAGCCAAAAATATAAAGCGTCTGCAGCAATTAAAAGAAAAATCAAAATACACGATTAATAATTCACTTAATGTAAGGAATTAAATAAAAGACTGCCACTCTTTAAATAATAATAATAAATAAATAAATAAATTTGGTTGAAGGTTCAATCCTTGATAGATGTGTTTTTGTTTTTTAATTTGACAGAAATGGCAAAATGACTAATATTTAGAGTTCTAGGGGTTTGACTAACTATTATTAAAACTAGGGGGACCAGTTTATCTAATATGGCAAACCTCAGGGGGGAAATGATAATTTCCCTTCATTTATTTGTTAAAGTTTCCATAATACCCTTCAAGATAACTGTCAATTTGTTATTTTAATGGAAAAAGTAACAGTAGGGGGGTATTTGGTGAATACTTTTGCTCTGAGAGGGGAAATGACCATTAAGCAAAATACAGGTGGGAGAATTACCAATATGTCATAATATAGGACAGAAAATGATTCCTTCACTCTATATAATTCATAAAAGCTAAGCCTCACATCTCCATGTGTGAGGGAGCTTTGATATTAAATTCTTTATTATATCTGTTTATCTATTGTTTTATATTCATTTAATTTCTCTATTAATTGAGCAATCCTTTATTTTTTTTCATCTAAAAACCCTTTGTTTTTATATATATTATAATATTGAGTAATTGGCACAAATCCCCCCTAGACTATACCAGTTTTTGCATGTTGCCCCCTAAACTATTTTATTAGGCACTAAACCCCCTGAACTATCACTTATTGGCAGACCAAGACTAAAGATGCCCCCTCAGAGGGGAAAAAACCCAAAGGATTGCCAATAAGTGATAGTTCAGGGGGTTTAGTGCCTAATAAAATAGTTTAGGGGGCAACATGCAAAAGTTGGCATAGTCTGGGGGGGATTTGTGACAATTACTCTATAATATTTGGTAAGTCTAAAAGATAAACCATAAATTCTTATTAATTTGTTTTTTTAATATATATTATTAATTAGTTATATATATATATATATATATATATATATATATATATATCAAGTTAGTGCGCACTGATATAACTATATATGATATAATATATTTTTAAGAGTATTATTAATTAGTTATCTATATAATATCTATCTATATTTTATATAATATTTGGTAATTTCAGAACACATGAATGAATTAATTATTTATATTAAAATTTTTATTATTTTGTTTATAAATTTTATAGAATTTTCTCTCCTCTTCATCGGAATAGTATGGGTTATTGTGAACAAAATAAACTCTTTGAGTTTGTGATTATCTTGTTACCGGTGCTACAGCCCATGGACAATTCCAGCTGATTGCTCCGATCTTTGATTCCATATACATATGGTGTTGGGCAAATTTTAAACAGAGTTTTTTTTTTTTTTTTTGCCGGTCAATAAAATAGAGAGAACAAATACACAAATCAAGCAGGTTTCTTGTATTACTAGTAAAACTAGTTATATTTTAAGAAAATAAAATTTCGGTTTCTATTTGATTTTGGTGATTTAATAAGAAAAAATAGGAAAATATTTGGGTCGATTGAAAATAATAAACTGTTAAAAACAAACAAACAAACAAACAAAGCAATTACATGAAAACTGAGAAATCGAACCTAATAAAACCTATAAAAAACAAATTAAGTTATTAAACAAACCTTGTATATTTGGACAGAAAAAATCTGTTTTAGAGGGATTCTAAATCTGTTCTTTCTATAATTTTTACAACTTCTAATTTATTTATTTTTTATAAAAAAATCTATTTTAATCAATTTTATTCGAATAAAACAAATTAGAGGTATTAATGTATTTTTATAAATTCATTAAAAGTCAAAATCTTAGTTAAAATCAAATGATATATTATAAGTTTGTGTCCGGTATGGTTTTTTGTAAAGGCCAAAAGCATTTTTTTAATTCTAGAAGCCGTTTTGATTTTTGTTGTTTGGTAAAAATCAAAATTGCTTTTTTAATATATGAATTGTCTCAACTAGCCTTTATAAAAGCTATTTTATGTCTAATAGAAGAATCCCAACATTTGGGCTTTCCAAATAAGTTATTTATTTATTTTTATTTTTTTTAGATTTTTTAAAACATGAATTTTCTCAACAACCCTTTATAAATTTTAGATATTCCACCATACAACTCTTTCATTATACATACATTGTCAACATCTTTTTTATAATTTAAAAAACCAAAAGCTATTTTTAAAAAGACACTATCAATATTTTTTTTTATAATTTATACAACATAAAGTGTTTTTTTATTAAAATTTCTATTCAATAAAAACTTTATTAGTAGAAGTTCTATATGAAAAGTCATATCAAACCCACGTTAAGTCTTTTATAAAAAAAATAAAAAAAAATAAAAATTATATCCCTTTGTACTTGCCCACTCTCAGACCTCAGTACCTTACAAAAGATATGGTCAAAAAGTTTTGAACGGTCTCACCTCTCACACAAGTTTTTCTTCTATTCTAGAGTACAGTTTGAATGACAACACAAGATCACTTTAAGTTGATCTTCTGATGAAAAAATCAATAAAAAAAAGCTATTGCATATCTCCATATTTGATCTTCCGTATCATCTTCATGTGCATGACTGATCGGTTGATTCATTACCTGCAATTGCACTGCATTCATGAATTCTAGTCAAATCCCTCCTTGGTAAAGTTGATTTTTTTTATTATAAAACTCTGCATAGAAACTTGGAAGTTGAGTCTTTGTTTTGATTTGACGACAAAAAAAAAAAAAAAAAAAAAAAAAAATTATTAATAAGAAGAAAATCAATTGATATTTCCATGTTTTTGTCTGCATGAAAAAATTGTTCTCATAATCATGATCAACCATTGAATCAATGTATTTGTCAATAAATGTCTTGATTTGTGTTCGTCTTCCTCCAAAGTCAAAACTATTCATTTACAACCAATTTTCAATTAAGATAAAAGAATACCAATTGAAAATTAACAATTAATTTCCTTCATTCAATTTTTAATTCATAATTCTAGATAAACTTATCAGACCACTTATGATGGCCAGTACACATTTATGAAGCATATGCATATGTTAGATCGAAGGCTATATTTTATTTATTATTTTTACTTTATGAAATCTGACACCAAATAATTAAAAAAAGAAAAGAAAAAATCCAACACAAAATAGATTCAGTCTTTCTATTAGGGATGGCAACGGGTCGGGTTCGGGCTGGTTTTGCAAAATCCAAACCCGCACCAGCGAAATTTTTCATCACCCACGCCCACCCGTGAAAATAAACAGGTTTAGGTTCGGGTTTCACCCGCGGGTTTTATACGGGTTCGCAGGTCACACCCAACAACCCGTAAAAATATATTAATTTATAAATATTTAATATTTAATTTTATTTATTTATACAATACAAAACTCCTCTTTATTTATAATATATCATGGAGAATTACAAATACAAGTGTGTTTCTTAATTGAGACAAGAGGCAAAGCACATATATATATAGCTAATGGTAGAACTTTGCACTCTTGTTTTTACAATGTGGGACTTTTGAAAGTCCCACATTGAAAAAACAAGAGTACAAGGTTCTACCATTAGCTATATATAAATGAGAGTTGAGAATTGTAATTCTCATATTTAGAATGAGTGGAGTTTTTATATTTTATTCTTTATATGGTTAAAAAGTTTCCGTTGGAGTTTAAATTTATAATATTTTAAATACTAAATATTATATAATTTTTATTTATGCGGGTTCACGGGTTCACCCGCGGGTTCGTTTTCCAAACCCACACCCACACCCAAACCCGTTGGGTTTTTCTTTATACGGGTTCACGGGTTCGTGGGTTGTAAATTCACCACCCAAACCCGACCCTACAGGGTTGGGTTTGGGCGGGTGCCCGTGGGTGCGGGTCAAATTGCCATCCCTACTTTCTATTGTCAGTTCGTCCAGACAATAAATATATCAGAACGAAGAATGTGGATCACAGATTATGGAGAAGTTTTGACAAGTGCATACACTTTGAGTCAAAGTATGTAATCTAGTGGTCCACATTCTTTATCCTGATATATTTATTGTCAGTTTGAACTGATAATATATCAGTCTTTCTATAATCAGTTCGAACTGACAAAAGTTATATCAGTTCATTGTATGTGGGCCACTGGATTTAAATACTTTGACTGACAAGTTCATACAGCCAAGTCAAAGTAATTAAATCCAGTGGCCCACATACAAGGAACTGATATAACTTTTGTCAGTTCGAACTGATAATAGAATTTCTGTATATATATATATATATATATATATATATATAACATTAATTTCCGATAAATAAGAGAGATTGTGTCTTTTAAGAATTCTTTAGGACTTTATATAATTTAAACACGTGTTAAAATGTTGGTAGTTGCTGGAACTTGGAAGAGTTTCTATGCATAATTTTTAATTATTTTGAAAAGAAGAAGCTTTTGACTGTTGTCTGTTGAGTGTTAGTTCAATTAAGTTTAGGGTTGAAAAGTGTAAAAGAAATGAAAAAGCCGGTTTTTTTTTTAATCTTGGGTCTATAAAGTCACTTCTCTCTTAGCTCTCGATTCTAATTCAAAGTAAATCTTTCGATTTCAGTACAAGAATTTTCTGATTAAAATGTACAATTATGACATCATATACCCAAAGAGAGAGATATATGATGAGTTTCAATTCAAAGCTTTTCTGAAAAGGACCTTGGTGTGTTTTCAATAAAGCAATGACAAAATGGCTTTTGGTAAAAAAATAAAAAAAAAATTAATGGGACAGTACCGTGCATAAATTAATGGGACACGCCACCTAGTCACTCATCTCTTCCCCATTTACTTGGGTATTGACTGGTCCGTACCCAAAGTACTGACCCGCCAATAGGGTGTTGCCATGTGATTTTTTTCTTTTAACTTTTTATATTTATCTCCTTGCATTTTTTTCACAAATGGACCACATATCAAAACCCTATTGGTTGGTCAATACCTTGGGTACTGACCGGTCAGTACCCAAGTGTAGTCCTTTATGGAAATTACTTGGGTACTGACTTGTATGTACCCAAGGTAATGACCCCACCAATAGGGTGTTGCCACGTGGCTTTTTTATCTTAACTTTTTATATTTATCTCATTGCATTTTTCACAAATGGACCACATGTCAAAACCCCATTCGTTGGTCAGTACCTTGGGTACTGACCGGTCAGTACCCAAGTGTAGTCCTTTATGGAAATTGATTGGGTACGGACTAATATGTACCTAAGGTACTAACCCCACCAATAGAGTGTTGCCACATGGCTTTTTTTCTTAACTTTTTACATTTATCTCCTTGCATTTTTCATAAATGGACCACATGTCAAAACCCCATTGGTTGGTCAATACCCTGGGTACTGACCTTGGGTACTGACCGGTCAGTACCCAAGTGTAGTCCGTTATGGAAATTGTTTGGGTACTGACTGGTCTATACCTAAAGTACTGACCCCACCAATAAGGTGTTGCCACGTGGCTTTTTTCTCTTAACTTCTTATATTTATCTTATTGCATTTTTCACAAATGAACCACATGTCAAAACCCCATTGGTTAGTCAATACCCAAGTGTAGTCCTTTATGAAAATTGCTTGGGTACTGACTGATCTGTACCCAATGTACTGACCCCACCAATAGGGTGTTGCCACGTGGCTTTTTTCTCTTAACTTTTTACATTTATCTTTTTGCATTTTTCACAAATGGACCATATGTCAAAACCCCATTGGTTGGTTAGTACCCAAGTGTAGTCCTTTATGGAAATTGCTTGGTGCTGACTGATCTATACCCAAGGTACTGACCCCACCAATAGGGTGTTGCCACGTGGCTTTTTTCTCTTAACTTTTTACATTTATCTTTTTGCATTTTTCACAAATGGACCACATGTCAAAACCTCATTGGTTGGTCAGTACCCAAGTGTAGTCCTTTATGGAAATTGCTTGGGTACTGACTGATCTGTACCCAAGGTATTGACCCCACCAATAGGGTGTTGCGATGTGACTTTTTTCTCTTAACTTTTTACATTTATCTTTTTGCATTTTTCACAAATGGACCACATGTCAAAACCCCATTGGTTGGTCAGTACCCAAGTGTAGTCCTTTATGGAAATTGCTTGGGTATTGACTGGTCTGTACCCAGGGTACTGACCCCACCAATAGGGTGTTGCCACGTGGTTTTTTTCTCTTAACTTCTTACATTTATGTCCTTGCATTTTTCACAAATGGACCATATGTCAAAACCCCCTTGACTGATCAGTATCTTAGGTACTAACTAGTCAGTACCCAAGTGTAGTCCTTTTTTTATTATTGCATTTAGTGATGAGTAGGGAGAGGAGGTGAAGTATGATTGGGAGGAGATGAGGAGGAGAGATTGTATATCAAAGAGCAGATGAAAACAAAAACGAAAACAAAATGAAATGGGGAAGAGATGACTGACCAGGTGGCGTGAGAAAGGGAAAAGAAGTTAAAACTTTTACACGTATCATAATATAATTGAACCAAAAAATATAAATAAAATTGATTAAGTTTTATACCATATGGTATAATTTCATTGGGTTTGTCTCACATACATCACATATGGGACAGACCCATGAAAAGATTTTCTCTTATGTTATGTTTGGTAGGGAGGAAAAGGGAGAGGAAAGAAAGGGGTGGAGGGAAAAGTAGAGGGAAAAGGGAGAAGTGTGTGTTTGGTATAGAGGGAAAAATGGAGGGAAAGAAAAAGTGGAAGGAAAAGTGGAGAGAAAAATGGGTGTGGGGCCCACCATTTTCTTTCCTCCCAAAAGTGGGAGGAAATGGAAGGGAAAGAAAGGGGAAAAAAGAAATGGGGCCCACCATTTAGGTAAATTACAATTTTATCCAAAAAAAATTAATATATAAAATATAATATAAGGGTAAAATAGTAAAATTCATAAAATGATCTTTTCTTTCTTTCTTGTTTACCAAACAACACGAGAGAAAATCATTTTCCTTTCCTTATTTTTCCTTCCCTCATGTGAAAATCCCTTCAAATCTTTTCATCATTCCTATTTTCTTTCCTCCCTACCAAACATAGCATTAGAGAAGCGAAATTCTTATCCTTGGAATGTCTATAATGCCCATACTATTTTAATATAATGACAAGAATACCCTTTTATTTAATATTGATAATTTTTTGAATTAATAATATTTTAAAAAACTGAAAAATAAAATAAAAATAATTTTTTTTTTGTTAATCGTACAGTGATGGCCACCACTGACGATGGAGGCCAGAGGACGGCCAGCTACCACCGGCGACGCCGAAGTCGTCGGAGGAAGTCGAAGTCGTCGAGGTTGTTGAAGTTAACGGCCATTTGTCTTCTTCGTTCGCGATTGAAATCGCAAATCTGTCGACCAGCTACCACCGGCGAAGTCGTCGATACCGTCACGCCAGAAATTCTGGTTCTACCACCGACGAAGTCGAAGTCACGTCATCATTTTTAAAATATATATATAATTATACTATTATACATTTTTTAGTATCTATTAATAACACATCATCATTTTTCTTAATTATGAATACATATTCTCATCTACAATGTAATTATCTAAAGAAAAATATACATTTATTTATTGTAATACTTAAAAATAGATGCATATTTTTTGACCCCTTACCATAAAATATTTTTCTCACCCTCTCTTCTAATTTATTTTATGGTCAATTGAAAAAATAAATCTCCTTAAAAAAATTGTCAACATAAGCTATATAATTAAAGAAATGCTGTTAGTAATTCACAAATTATCTTTGTACACTCCATTTTAATTTCTTTTGTTAATGACAATTTAACCTGTTCGTACACTTCCATGTTGTGACTCGTGACATAAACTAAACATTACAATAAACCAATTAGAAGTAAAATAGCAATCCTGCGTTACAAACCCAAAGTACACAATTACTCTTGGTTCCAGCCCAATTACAATCTGTAACAATAGTACACAATTTGTTACTTCTATGCAGGTACATATCAAAATTTACATAAACAGGAAAAAAAATAGGAAGGGATTGTGTGTTATTGGTGGAACCAAATTCTTAAAGGCATTAAGATTTTATTATTATTTTTTTTTTAATTTGAATATCTTTTAAATTAGATTGGAATGTCCCTTTTTTTAATGAAAATTTTCATTTTTTTAAATTCTTAAATTTCAATTAATCTTATTTTTCTTTCCAAAAAAAAATCTTATTTTTAAAAACTTTTTTTTTTTTTCACTTAATCTTCACATTTTAAAATAACTTTAAAAAAATATTCATTTAAAAATATTTATTCAATTATATATATATATATTTAAAATACTTTAAATTACTAAACTATCCATAGTTTTGATAGTCAAAATTGGTCTATGGTTTAATTTGACCAACTTTGACTATTGGTATGGAAGGTAGCCATGGAAGTTAACCTTTAAAATCTTCATTTAGGTTGAGATATTCATTTGGTGAAAATTCTAATGTGACCTTTATTGGTATGGAAGGTAGCCATGGAGGCCGACCTTGCTGGTTCCGTGCAGATGAGTGGGAGAAATGTAAACAGAGGGTTGGTCGAACTGTTGAAGTTAGTGGAGTTTCACGGGGAGATCCTGCACAAGGAAGGTTAAGAGTAGTTGCAGACACTGTGCAAAGGACACTAAATTTGTGTCTTCAGGGGTTAAAGGATGGTGTAACCGCAAGCTCCGGGGCAACATGAAAGCTACATTTCTGGAGCCTTTTCCTCCTAATCATACTACTGACCTATACTAGATGATTTTGAAGTGGTGGTGGTTTTCCTTGTACAGGTCACTTACTGAGAGGACACAAAACTTTGTAAAAAAAAAAAAAAATTTATATTCTTCCTAGAGTTGTTGTATACACCCAATAATGTCTTTAGCTGTAATTACAACTTTCTAGTCCTTATAGCTTTTGCAGTGAACTGCTGTGTAAGTTTTCTGTTTGTCTTTGAAAATCTTGCTGTGGAACTTGGTGAATGCTCTGGTTCATGTTGCCTTTTTGTAATGTAAAATTTGGGGCCTCAAATATGTTTTCAGCAAATAAGATTTCAAAAAAAAAAAAAAACAAACAAACAAACAATTTTTCCATCAAAAAATGAAAGGAATCGAACATATTTATGTTTACTAAAAGAAAAATAAAAAATAAAAAATAAAAGCAATCCCACACATACATGCTCGGGCTCTGTAAAAAAAAAAAGATTGTAAACACCTATCAATTTATCTTGTAAGTTGAATATTTCTAAAATTAAACTATAAACGGATTATTTATGAAGCATAGCAATCCCAAACATAGCCTAGAATTGAAAATATACAGAATCACGATGTATGAGCATTGATTTTTATAATTGACAAAGAGTTGATATGTAACACTAGCTAGAAAGAAAGTAAGATGAGATTTCGAAGGCCATAAATGATAAATCATGTGTTAATTAAGATAAAGAGAAAATTATGCTTAGATAATTTTTTTATTTGAACTAATTTTTCATAGATAATTAGATAATGAGTGTTTTCACTACATGTCTAATTTATGAGAAGCAAGAAGAGATAGGTTAAAGTATCTCTAATGCTATTATACGCATCTACACCATGAGGTTGCAGGTTTGAGTCATCTTCTTTCCCAAAAATCCCGAATTTATATAATATTGTAATACTTAAATATATATATATAATTATACTATTATACATTTTTTAGTATCTATTAATAACACATCATCATTTTTCTTAATTATGAATATATATTCTCATCTACAATGTAATTATCTAAAGAAAAATATACATTTATTTATTGTAATACTTAAAAATAGATGCATATTTTTTGACCCCTTACCATAAAATATTTTTCTCACCCTCTCTTCTAATTTATTTTATGGTCAATTGAAAAAATAAATCTCCTTAAAAAAATTGTCAACATAAGCTATATAATTAAAGAAATGCTGTTAGTAATTCACAAATTATCTTTGTACACTCCATTTTAATTTCTTTTGTTAATGACAATTTAACCTGTTCGTACACTTCCATGTTGTGACTCGTGACATAAACTAAACATTACAATAAACCAATTAGAAGTAAAATAGCAATCCTGCGTTACAAACCCAAAGTACACAATTACTCTTGGTTCCAGCCCAATTACAATCTGTAACAATAGTACACAATTTGTTACTTCTATGCAGGTACATATCAAAATTTACATAAACAGGAAAAAAAATAGGAAGGGATTGTGTGTTATTGGTGGAACCAAATTCTTAAAGGCATTAAGATTTTATTATTATTTTTTTTTTAATTTGAATATCTTTTAAATTAGATTGGAATGTCCCTTTTTTTAATGAAAATTTTCATTTTTTTAAATTCTTAAATTTCAATTAATCTTATTTTTCTTTCCAAAAAAAAATCTTATTTTTAAAAACTTTTTTTTTTTTTCACTTAATCTTCACATTTTAAAATAACTTTAAAAAAATATTCATTTAAAAATATTTATTCAATTATATATATATATATTTAAAATACTTTAAATTACTAAACTATCCATAGTTTTGATAGTCAAAATTGGTCTATGGTTTAATTTGACCAACTTTGACTATTGGTATGGAAGGTAGCCATGGAAGTTAACCTTTAAAATCTTCATTTAGGTTGAGATATTCATTTGGTGAAAATTCTAATGTGACCTTTATTGGTATGGAAGGTAGCCATGGAGGCCGACCTTGCTGGTTCCGTGCAGATGAGTGGGAGAAATGTAAACAGAGGGTTGGTCGAACTGTTGAAGTTAGTGGAGTTTCACGGGGAGATCCTGCACAAGGAAGGTTAAGAGTAGTTGCAGACACTGTGCAAAGGACACTAAATTTGTGTCTTCAGGGGTTAAAGGATGGTGTAACCGCAAGCTCCGGGGCAACATGAAAGCTACATTTCTGGAGCCTTTTCCTCCTAATCATACTACTGACCTATACTAGATGATTTTGAAGTGGTGGTGGTTTTCCTTGTACAGGTCACTTACTGAGAGGACACAAAACTTTGTAAAAAAAAATAAAAATTTATATTCTTCCTAGAGTTGTTGTATACACCCAATAATGTCTTTAGCTGTAATTACAACTTTCTAGTCCTTATAGCTTTTGCAGTGAACTGCTGTGTAAGTTTTCTGTTTGTCTTAGAAAATCTTGCTGTGGAACTTGGTGAATGCTCTGGTTCATGTTGCCTTTTTGTAGTGTAGGATGGATTTATTGGGGCCTCAAATATGTTTTCAGCAAATAAGATTTCAAAAAAAAAAAAAAAAAAACAAACAAACAATTTTTCCATCAAAAAATGAAAGGAATCAAACATATTTATGTTTACTAAAAGAAAAATAAAAAATAAAAGCAATCCCACACATACATGCTCGGGCTCTGTAAAAAAAAAAATTGTCTGGCTAACATGCAAGCTTTTGCTGGACATAGCAAAGTTATTGCACATTTAAAAGAGTCTGCATGCGGAGATCGAAGGGTTTATGACTTTGTAGAAAAATTAGCGGAAATGGAAGAACTTTGAATGCTTCCCAACGGCCACCAAAGTAGAGAGATGATGTTGAAAGGTTATAGATTTGTATTGTGGATTACGATATCTGGCCATAGAAACCTTGTTATATTACGAAGGTTCTTTTCTTTTTTAATCTTCGTAAAAATTATTTTTCTCATTTTTCTCGGAAATAAGATGATTGGAATTAGTGATTCTATATATTTTTCTCATTTGTATAAATTTAATTTTTTCCCTTCTGTGCCCTTGTGAAAATAAGAAAAGGAAGTGATGCTTTAGCGTCGGATTCTATTCATCTTTTTTTACCTTGGTGAGTTTGTGGCAGTGAGATGTAGGTAGGGATGAGGAGTAATTGTCATTTTGCTCATGTTCTTGCTGTTGATTTGTGTATGTTATCAATATAATGTGATTAAGATTATTTTATTAATTACCAACAGAGGGTATATGTTAAATGTTTTGTTTCTTGTGACGGATTACCATTTCGATAACAGTCCTCCAAACGTGTCGAATTGGAAACATGTGAAATCGATGGAGCTTATTACCTATACAAATTGAACAGCCTTAGGAAGAAGACATTTAATTTTGTATTATTACCAAATTAAACGGAACTGTTTGGATCGAAGGCTAATTAATTGTGTTTTGTTATTCCGATCAAGTTACATTTTCAAGTTTGAATCAAAATAAATTATATGAGCCCTAATAGAGAGATTCTGTAAATAAAATAAGCTTTTCAAATTGCATTAATTATACATACAAATCTTTTAGAATACATAACATCATACTTTCTTTTCTACATTTTGATGCTACATTAACCATAAACCACATAATATATATATTGTAATTATTAGTAGTAATTTTTGTAATATTTAGTTAAAAAACAAAAACAAATTTTAAGTAAATCACTTGGTTTGTGGAAGTTTAATACAAAAGAAGAAAGTCAAAAGATATATATATGCAAATTCTTAGACGTATTGGAGTACACTGAGATATAATATTTTAAAAAAATGAGAACAAATAAATCAAAAATGTAATAAAATGTCATTACAATTTTTGTAAATCTAAATATTTAAAACCCAATAAAAAAAAATTGATTAATTTTCAGGGCACGGGGAAGCTAAAAGCTATGCTTCTCAACGTATACAGCAGGAAAATATATCAATATTTATCAAATGTGAATATTATACTCTATATAAGATATTCTAAAATTTATAACACTCGCCTAATCCGTAGGAAAGCAATTGCATAGACGACCCCGACAGATATGCTCGGGCCAATTGTTGGATTGATGATTGAAAACCAAGAATTCCTACAAAGATAAAAAATAAAAATAAAAATAAAAACATAATTATAAAAAAAAAAAAGAAATTTATAATATTAAGAAACAGGAAATTTGGACTTACACCGCAGTCAACGACTAAACCATAATAATACTGTTCAAACGTGGGCCAAAAAGACAGATTAACTTCACCTACAACTGCTATGGCTGTTATTTGATTAGATTTCTTTAATTTTCTGTGAACAGTTTACATTTCGAATTTAAAACTAATTCTTAATAATTTCAAAATAAATAAATTCATTGCTAAAATCAGCAAGTCAAAAGACTGTTTTATTGAATGTTTTTTCATTCAAGTATTATAAGGCCAAAATTCGTAGCTTGGGCAGTACATTGGTCCCAGATCTAGACATAATACCTGCTTACACTAATCCTAATTAAAACTCTCGTCTTACATTTAAATAATCATAATCATATTAGGGAAGTAAAAACTTGGAAAAAACAATTACGTATTCATGAACTGATGAGCACTAAACTTAATTGTACTTGTACCTGTGTAATTGCAATAGTTAGCTCTAGGTTTATAGAGAAAAACCCACAAATCCATTTAAACTTAAAAAAACCTAGCAAGCAATCCTCCTTCAACAGAGATTTCTTGTGCATCATCTCTCTACCACTGAATTTTTTCTTTTACCTTTACTCGGCAAACAAATTTTTTTTGGAGTGTGTATTTCAGAGAAATGTGAAGAGAGACGGAGATAAGATATTTGAAAGATTAATTTGGAGATGTTGAGATGGAGAAGAAAAGGGATGTATAAATAGAGTGAGAGTAGGGTTAGTCAAGACAAGAGAGACAAAGAATGAGAACACCGAAGAGAGAGATTGTGTGATTCGTGTGATGACTCTATACATGCTTTAAATTTAACAAGTATGTTTACTTTCGACCAAGTAAGTGAAAATATATTAGAAAATTTAACAAGTATGTTACATGCTTCAAACATATTTATGTTCATTAAAAGAAAAAAAAAAAAAGCAATCCCACAGTTACATGCTTCAAGAGACAAAACAAACTAAGAATCAGGCTATGTAAAACAAATACTTTAATGGAAAAAAAAAAAAATACTCATTCATGAACAAATGAACAATAAACTTAATTGTAGTTGTACCTGTATAGTAATTGCAGTCGTTAACTCAAGGTTTATATTGAAAACCCAGATATCCATTTTAAACTTAAAAAAACCTAGCAAGCAACCCTCCCTCGACAGTGATTTCTTGTACACCATCTCTCTGCCACTTTGAAGGAGTGTGTATTTCAGAGATAGGTGAAGAGAAAAGATTTGAAAGAATAATTTGGAGATGTGTGAGATGAAGAAGAAAAAGGATGTATAAACTATGAATAGAGTGAGAGTAGTGTTAGTCAAGACAAGAGAGACAAAGAATGAGAAGACCAAAGAGAGAGATCGTGTGATGACTCTTTTGTCTCTAAATGGCTAGATGAGAGAAATGGATATAAATAAAGTGAGATGTTCATTGAAAATGAATCAACCATTAATACAAACTCTACCTACCCACAGACCACAACCCATTTAAGTGAGTAGAGTTGGAAGTTTGGTAAAAAAAAAAAAAAAAAAAAAGACATATTAAAGACTAAGGAGAAAGAGAGAGGAAGAGATGAACCGATGTATAATGGTACTTTTAATCTTTCAAACATTTAAAATATTTGGACTAATTGCACAAACGCCCCTAACATTAGACATAATTACACGTATATGGAACTATTACCCATTATTACACAAACCTCCCCTGCCGTTAATGGTCAACGGTTAAACTTAACCGTTGACTCACTTTTCATTTTAAAAGTCTAAAATGCCCCTACTGTGTAATTTATTATTTTAAATAGTTAATTAAAAAAAGATCCAGCTTTTATTAAAAAAAATTCATATTTTATTTCAAAAAAAAATCCAGATTTTATTTATTTTTTTAAATCCAGATTTTTTTTCTTCTATAAATGGATTTTTTCCAATCTAAAAAAAATAAAAAATAAAAACTTATAAATCAAATTCTAAAATAAATAAAAAATCAAAAACCAATTTTCTCTTTTTCTTTTATTTCATCCATACTGTCATAATTTAATTACTTAATCTATTATTATTTATTTAATTTATTAAATGGAAAAGTGAGTCAACGGTTAAGTTTAACCGTTGACCACTAACAGCAGGGGAGGTTTGTGTAATAATGGGAAAAAGTTCCATATACGTGTAATTATGTCTAATGTTAGGGGATGTTTGTGCAATTAGTTCTATTTAAAAAGTATTTAAAATTAAATAAAAAATATTAAAAATAAAAATTAATTGAAAAAAGAAAAAAAAAAGAAGATCGAGATTGGAGATGGATGGTTTTAGATATAGAGTTAGATTGGATCCATTTGAAATCTTTTTCTGGGTATAGTTGACATAGAGTTTGATCCTTTTGATATATATATATATATATACACAGAAATTCTATTATTAGTTCGAATTGATAAAAGTTATATCAGTTCCTTGCATGTGGGTCACTGGATTTAAATACTTTGACTTGACTGTATACACTTGTCAGTCAAAGTATTTAAATCCAGTGGCCCACATATAAGGAACTGATATAACTTTTGTCAGTTCGAACTGATAATAGAAATACTGTATATATATATATAATACAGTCTTTTTATTGTCAGTTCGTCTTGACAATAAATATATCAGGACGAAGAATGTGGACCACAGATTATGGAGAAGTTTTGACAAGTGTATAAGGATGTAAATCTAGTGGTCCACATTTTTCGTCCTGATATATTTATTGTTAGGACAAACTGATAATAGAAAATCTGTATATATAATATATATATATATTTCTGGGTCTGATTTAGAAGTTTTGTTAAATGTTTTTGTCATTATTAATGAGAAAATGCAAGAATTAGATTGAGATTTATTGGTTAAATGATTTTGTGTTGTTTGTTTGACGAGAAAATACAAGTGGAAGATTCATTAAAAATTTCGGTTTTCGGTTCTTTTTTTTTTTTTTTTTTGTTTTCTAAACTTGCTTTGATTTTTAATTTCTGTTTTTGAATTTCAGATATTTTTTATTTATCCCTACTATCTATGTTCGAAATGGTGGTGGATATCATTTTTTCAAAATAATTTTTTTAAATAATTTAATTTAAGAATTTGGTAATTTAGTGTTTTTAATTATCAAACTTAACCGACAGTTAAATTTGACCGAGTTTACATAATGGCATATTAAAATTTGGTATGAGGTTTAGTGCTGTGCAATTTGCTCTTAAATGAAAATAACAAAATTTTCACCTGCTTTTGTACTCTCTATTATTCACAAATTCACCTGCCTTTGTACTATATAATTTACTCCAAGAAGGCAAATCAATAAACGATAAAATGAATATTTTTTTTATAGTCAAAGATTTTAAAAACATGAGAGAATCTGTTCAGCTTTATCTTCAATGTAAATATAAATTTAATGTATCGACTCTCTCTTTCTCCTTTTTTTTTTTTTTTTTTATAGTCAAAGATTTTAAAAACATGAGAGAATCTGTTCAGCTTTATCTTCAATTTAAATATAAATTTAATGTATCGACTCTCTCTTCCTCCTTCCCAAGTATATTTTTTTTCTGGCTTATTATATTATTTATATGTATAAAGTACAAAGTACTACAAACCTACGTGACAGCTGCACTAAATATCTTCATTTGTACTGTAAAATAAAAACAAACAAATATATCTGCACTTGTGTTCCCAACTATTCCAATTCAAGTTTTTTATAAACAAGTTATGAGAAAAAAAAATTTGTCTGCAGCAATTAAAAAAAAAATTGGAAATAAAGCATGAATATATATATATATATATATATATACGGAAATTAACCTACCAGTGCATCCTGATAGAATTATATAAGGATATTGAATGTGAGTCACTCGTTTTACATACTTTGACTTGGTATGTATGCACTTGTCAAATCACTGTTATAAATGAATGGCTCACATTCAATATCCTGATAAAGTTATATCAGTGCATCCTGATAGGATCGGAACCGTATATATATATATATATATATATATATATATATATATAGCAAATCTATCCCATTAGGGTTTCGGTCAAAACCCTTTGACCATTATTAAAGGGTTGTCTTGACTGTGTGGTAGTTGGGTTGTCCTGACTCCTCACTGTTATTTTTAATTAACCAAATCAACTCAACTTTTAATGCTTCTTGACACCACGAAAAAAAAGGTCCCTAGAGATTGTAAAAAGTCATTTATCTGCCTGGATTGGTGCCAATTGTAGGTTACTAGTTTATAGTTCATCAATTGCCTGCTGGGAATTTATAGGCTTAACCATGAAATGAAGTGCTGTTTGCTCTTAGGTTTTTGTTGAGTTTATCATTTCATTAACAATAATGCTAAACATCCCACCTAAAATTCCATATTTTTTATCCCACTACATATGACATGTGAAATATCAAATTGTGAGTGGATATACATTTATCTCACCTACCCTATGTATCCACTTATAATTTGATACCTCACATGCCACATGTAGTATGATGAAAAATGTGAGATGTATAGCATTACTGTTTCATTAATTGTAGACAGGATAAATTATATTGATATAATAAAATATAATAATTGTGAATTGTGTTGCTACTTGCTAATGTGACAAACTAATAAAACATAAATATATCTTGTTAATTTAAAAGTAAAATATGTGTGATTTGTTGCGTGGAGGGAGACAGATGCATTTGCAGGCGGCACTAAATGCAATTAGTTAATACAAATAAACTTTTAGTTGAGTCGAGAGATTGAAATTTTACACAGGAAATTAGTTAATACAATTCATCATTTCTATATATCTGGTCTAGTCAATGTAAAATAATGTCATGAAAGTATACTTTTATCAGAAAATCATTCTACAGATAATCAAAAGATACGATTTTGAATTCAAAATCTTTTTTTTTCCCCAAAAGAAAGTTCTTCAATTGTGTATTTATTTCATATAAATAACTTGCGCCTCTCTTACTACTGGTTTATACACCACACAAGCTCTACCTGTTATTGTAAATTGTAATATTCAACTACACAGAAGTATAGAACTTATTTTTATATAAAAAAAAATTGGCAATTCATGAATAATTATTTTTATTTAAAAATCAATTGTTTTTGTTTAAGTATTTATGGCAATGGTAACTCATTAATCAGATCATTTGGGTTGAATTTTTTTTAAAAAAATTCGGATTACTGTATATAGTATTACTCAACTGATTAACGTTGGCACATTCAGTTTGATAGTATATCGAATTTGACTATTTGAGTCGTCACCACCAAACATTATGTATATAAAAAAATCAATTTTTTTTTATTTTATTAAATACTTATTTAATTTAGACATATAAGTGAATAAGTTGGATAGACAAAATTGATGAGAAAGTACAAAGATAGATGATATGAATCGATTAGATTGGTGGTCAAGATATTGAAATAATATCTATCTATCCACTTATCTAAATCATGTATTTTTTTGAATCATGTATTTTTTTGAAGCTTACCGCTAACTTAGTAGTCATTTACCTAATCACAAACTCATTCATCTACTAGCTGAATTACGCCATCCGAAGACATCAAGATATTGAAATGAAAGTAATGCTTTTCACCTACTTTTATGCTCTCTGTAATTCACAAATTCACCCACCTTTGTAATTTATAATTTACTCCAACGAGCAAGTCAATTAATGATAAAATGAAAAGGTTAACAGTTTTTTATTTACCCAAAAAAAACTATTTATTTATTTAATTTTTAAAACTATTTATTTATTTAATAAATCATATCTTTTATTTAATTTTTTAATTTTATTAAAGTTTATAAAGTTTTTGGTTAAAAGGTAAAAAAATAAAGTATAAAGTAATACAATAGGGGTATTTTAGGTATTTTAAAGTCAAATTTAAGTTTTGGGTGTGTTAGTGTATAATACCAAAAATTTTCCAATTAAGTATACCTTACCTAAACCTCAAGAGGTGCAGTGCAATTTGCCCAAAGAATTAAATAAAATTAAACAAATTGCACAAACTTACCTCCGAAATCAAAAGTACAAATTACACCTGTTGAAAAAGTTTTAAAGAGAGAGTGATGAAACGAGGATAATAAACGGTCCAGATATAAAGCTTAAACAATGAATGATCCAGATTTTTAAATATACAAAATTAAATTAAATATTTTTTGTATATGGTCGATCATCACTCTTTTGAACGAGTTTACCGTTTGGTGAACAAGTAAATGTAAAATTTCATAAATAAGTTCAAACGTTCCTCTCAACATTAAATTTGTTCGGTAAAATTGATAAAACTTATTAATGATAACATATTAACAATAAGGTACATATATTGATTTAATAAAAATCATTGCTTTTTCATCATTATTATTGAGAAATTACGTTACATTCCAGAATGAATAACTTATCAAATTATATAGTTAATTTTTAAAAATTAAAAATTTGTGCTATTATTTTAAATGAATCACTAATCAATTCAGTATGTTTATTTACATTGACAACAAAAAAAAAAAAAAAAAAAAAAAAAAAAAAAAAAAAAGGTTTATAAACTAAAAAGACTGAAAATATTTGCGTTTTTTTTTTTTTTTAAATGAAGACTAAATACTAAATAGTGTTAAGATTGACTGCAAGCTTAATAGTGCATGATTGTATTGATATTTTATTTCATTATGAATACCGACCAAAAAATGAATAACATATATTTTGTGGTTTATTTTCATAAAAACTAGGGTGTTTGTTTTTTCGGTCCGAAGTCTTAAAGGTTTGAAATGTCCTTTAAGACATTTTGTTTGTTTTTTCTAGACATACGAAGTCTAGAAAAAACAAAAAACAAAATAAATAAATAAATAAATAAATAAAAATCTGAAGTTAAAAAGTCAGAAATTGTGACTGAAGTCTGAAGTGTTATGGGTTTGATTTTTTTTTTTTTTAAAAAAAAATTATCTTCCCAAAATAACCTTTCACTAATTATATAATTCCAATTATACCACCCCATATATAAACTCATTTCTTTGAGAAAAATGCAGGAAAATAGAGGCCTCGAAACATCGCACTGGATCTTCATCTGCAATTTGTCTTTTTGTTATCGTGATTCGTGAACCTATTCATTGTTTTCTTTTCTTTTTGTATTCTATTTTATTTGATACAGAGAGAAAGAGATGGAGTCATGGAGATAGTAAGGGGCCGTTTGGTAACGTTTTCGTTTTTCAGTTTTTATTTTCTTGTAATCTGAAGTTTTTGAAAAACTGATTTTTGGATTTTTTGAATTCAAAAACGCGTTTGGTAGCAATGGTTGAAAACGATATTCAGAGAATCAAAATATAAAAAACGTGTTTAGTATAATATTTTTAAAATCATTTTTAAAAGATTAATATTATAAATAATGAAAAAGTGATATTAAAATAATTAAACATTAAAACTAAAAAAAATTAAAATTAAATAATAAATAAATTTAATTTTCATCATCAAACCTATCGAAATCATCATCATCTTTTTGATATAGATCCATGAAGATCCAAAAGATGGATTTGGTTTGAGTAAATTTTATTGCTAAAAAAAAGTTTTCAAGAATACTGAAAACAATAAATTATTGTTCTCAGAGTTCTCAATTTTTTGTTCATTAAAACTGAAAACTGTTCTCAACGTTTTATAAAACAGTTTTTTGAAATCATCTACCAAACGGGTTTTTCCTGTTTTTGTGACTCAGAAAACAAAAAACAGTTTCTGAAAACGTTAACAAACGCGCCCTAAAATGCTTAATTTGTGTGTTTTCGTTGTATTGTAGCCAATTTAATTGTAATGAAAGAGGGATGTTGGAGAGAGTGAGATTTATCATTATTATTTTAATTCATTAATTTTATATTATATTATATTACTTTTTATTTAAACAATTTTATTTTTATATATTGTTTTTAATTATATATTTTTATCTCATTATCTAAAATAAATTAAAAAAAGGCTTTTTAATTAGTAAATATAAAAACTATTTTATTTGAATACAGTAAAAATAAATAAATAAAAATATAAATTTAAAGTTTATTTTTAATAGGGCATGAATATCAAATTATAGGTTTTCAGATGTTGTGTTTTGAAAAAACAAACAACTTAACTTTTCCATTTAGATTTCAGATACAAAAAAACAAACATGTTGTCTAGACTTCAGATTTCAGACCTATTCAGATTTCAGAATAGTTCATATCTGTTTAGATTTCAGACAAAAAAAATAAAATAAAATAATAATAATAAAAAAATAACGCCACCTTAGGTGAAAAATATAAGTAGTAAAGAAGTTGAATAGTTTTATCAAAGTTCCTAAAGTGTGACAAAACTTCACCCCTAAAGTGAGAGTTGCATTTTGGACCGTAATTATAGAGTCTAATATCGTCTAGTACTTGACCCATAATAGTGTCGGCATGGAAAAATAATTAAGTTGAATATTTTTTTAGAGTGATACTATTGACAATCCATTCAATCACTCTATTTAAAAAAAAAAAAAAATTGTTAATTACAATTTCATCCTTAATTAAAATTATTAAACAAAATAAAAAGATCTAAATACACTTGCATACGGTTATTTATTAGAATACATATTGTTTAAATCTTTTAGAGAAAATAAAATAAATGGATTATTTAGTGAAAATCTCTTTAAAAAAATGGTTTGACATTTATATCCTTTTAAATATGTGTTATCATATTTATTCAAATGATCCGACTCTTTTGGAAGAGATTAGAGATGATGAAACAAAAGATGCTACGCTCAGTAAAATGCTTAAAGAGGATATCATGGCTTCAATGGCTAAGATAACGGCTAAAGTCATCCTTAACATGCTTGATCAACCAGAAGCTTCTTTAAGTTAACAACCCATAGTTTCTACAGACATGAGTAAACCTTATTAAATGGGGTGCTAGCGGGGAAGATGAATATGTTAATGCTACACTTTGTAGACTTTCATAGACATGGACTTTAAGGGTTAAGAAAAAGGCTCTAATGATATCCTCTGTGGGAAAGAGGGGCATATTAAGAATAAGATGCAAGATAAGACTCAACTGGATGGTGATGCAGTTGTTGCATCTAATTCCTATGAATTTAGTAAAGTATTAGCTGTGAGCACTGAAGTTATGAGTTATGAATGGATTATTGATTCTGGTTGCTTATTCCATATATGCCCTAGAAAGGATTGGTTCACTAAATTCCAAGAACTCAATAGTGACAGTGTGTTGATGGAAAATAACCATAAATGTAGGGTGGAAGGTATAGGTTTGGTAGCCATTAAGATGTATGATAGTATGGTAAGGGTTTTTAGAAATGTTAGGTACGTGCCAAACCTAACAATTGTCACATTGGTGGGCATTTCCTCTTCTTGCATCTTGGAGTTTCGTTCACATATACTATATTTTAATGGGGCATTAATTGGAAAATGTTTTAGCTAGTGTTGATGAACAGATTCAAAGCACATATGAACAATGAACTTCTTTTTGGTGTTCTGCATTTTGGAAACTGTGTGAGGTCATGCATTTTTTGTGGCAATGTTTTAGCTACCTTGTTCTCTAATTTGGTCCAAGGGTAGTTAGTTGTATAGAAGTTGATACTGAAAAGTGGCATTATATATATGTGCACTTTGATACTTGGGCACACACTCATTTAGTTTGCTTGACATGTGCTGAATTTTTTTTAGACCAATAATCGGTTTTCCATTCAAGGATGGCTGCAAGAAGGGAAAAGGGTATGCCCTCGAACCCAAAAAGACCTCATCCACAATGTCTTAGTTCCTAACATTTTGTTGCAAGAAATGGTAGAGGAATGGTGCAAGGAGCGTAATATTCATCTGCCACAGCCCAATTGAGAGAGTGATCAGATTACGACCGAACTTAAAAAATGCCATGCCACATCACTTCTTGAAAAGATGTCCTCCTTGCTTTTTGATCAGATTCAAGCTGCGAAAGAGCTTCAAATGCTAACAAAGATAAGGTCCTCACTTAGGCCAATTTTTGGTGAGTTTAATAATGTAATCCACCAATTGATAAATCCACTCATCACATCAGAAATTGCTGACACCCTGTTGATCTCAAAGAAAATGTGATTACAACGATGCTTAATCTTGCAATTTGTGCTGATAATGAAAGAGTGATTGGCGAGCATCCATCATCCATCCATCTAATTGTTAATTTATTGAAAACAGGAAACATTAAGACAAGAAGAAATGCTGCAGCAACACTCTTCACATTATCCGATTTAGAGTTTAATAGGAATCTTATTATTGGCAATTCAGGCGCTTTCAAAGCGTTAATTGGTCTTTTAGGGGAAGGGAATGCATTAGATTTGTAGAAGAAAGTTGCTCAGGCTGTATATAGACTGTGTACTACCACGAAGAATGTTGGAATCGCTGTGGGCAAAGGGGCAGTCGAGGTAATCATAAAAATGATACGTGAATGTGAGCTTGTGGAAAAAGCGTCGGTTATTCTTGCCTTGTTGTCATATCATGAAAAGGCTGTTGATGAAATGGGGGAGCTAGATGTTATTAGTTGTTCGCTCAACATCATAAAGGGGAGCAAATGTTCAGCCATCTTAAGATATAATTGTCTTTCAATTCTGCATAATATTTGCTCAAAGGATCTGACTCTTTTAGAAGAGATTAGGAATAATGAAACAAAAGATGCTACGCTTAGTAAAATGCTTAAGGAGGATATCGTGGCTTTAATGGCAAAGAGAACGGCTAAAACCATCGTTAACATGCATGATCAACCATAAGCTTCTTCAAGTTAACAGCCCACAATTTCTACAGACATGAGCAAGCCTTATTAAATGGAGTGCTAGTGGGGAAGATGAATAGGTTAATGCTACACTTTGTGGACTTTCATAGACATGAACTTTAAGGATTAGGAAAAAGGCTCTAATGACATCCTCTGTGGGAAAGAGGGGCATATTAAGAATAAAATGCAAGACAAAACTTAATTAGATGGTGATGCAACTGTTGCGTCTAATTCCTATGAACCTAGTAAAGTATTAGTTGTGAACACTGAAGATATGAGTTATGAATGGATTCTTAATTCTGGTTGCTTATTCCATATATGCCCTAGAAAGGATTGGTTCACTAAGTTCCAAGAACTCAATAGGGTAGTGTGCTGATGCAAAATAATCAGTAATGTAGGGTGGAAGGTATAGATTCAGTAGCTATTAGGATGTATGATATTATAGTAAGGGTCTTTAGAAATGTTAGGTACATGCCAAACCTAACAATTGTCACATTGGTGGGCATTTCCTCTTTTTGTATCTCGGAGTTTCATTCGCATATACTGTCTTTTAATGGGCTATTAGTGGGAAAATGTTTTAGCTAGTGTTGATGAACACATTTAAAGCACATATGAACAATGAACTTCTTTTTGGTGTTTTGCATTTTGGAAATTGTGTGAGGTCATGCAATTTTGGTGGCAATGTTTTAGCTACCTTGTTCTTTAATTTGGTCCAAGGGTAGTTAGTTGTATAGAAATTGATTCTGAAAAGTGGCATTATATATATGTGCACTTTGATACTTGGGTACACACTCATTTAGTTGGCTTAACATGTGCGAAAAAAAATTCAGACCAATAATCGGTTTTCCATTCAAGGATGGTTGCAAGAAGGGAAAAATGTATGCTCTCAAACCTAAAAAGACCTCAGCCACACTGCATTAATTCCTAACATTTTGTTGCAATAAAGGGTGGAGGAATGGTGCAAGGAGTGTAATATTCAGTAGCCACAGCCTAATCGAGAGAGTGATCAGATTGCGACCGAACTTAAAAAACGCCATGTCACATCACTTCTTGAAAAGATGTCCTCCTCGCTTTCTGATCAGATTCGAACTATGGAAAAACTTCAAATACTAACAAAGATGAGGTTCTCACTCAGGCCAATTTTTGGTGAGCTTATTAATGCAATCCACAAATTAATAAATCCACTCGTCACATCAGAAATTGTTGACACCTATGCTGATCTCCAAGAGAAGGTGATTACAACGATGCTTAATCTTGCAATCTGTGCCGATAATAAGAGAGTGATTGGCGAGCATCCATAATCCATTCATCTAATTGTTAATTCGTTGAAAGCAGGAAACATTAAGACAAGAAGAAATGTTACAACAACACTTTTCACATTATCCGATCTAGAGTATAATAGGATTCTCATTATTGGCAATTCATGGTTTTCAAAGCGTTAATTGGTCTTTCAGGGGAAGAGAATGCATTATATTTGTAGAAGAAAGTTGCTCAGGCTGTATATAGACTGTGTACTACCACACAGAATGTAGGAATCGCTATGAGTAAAGGGGCAGTCGAGGTAATCATAAAAATGATACGTGAATGTAAGCTTGTGGAAAAGGCGTCGGTTATTCTAGCCTTCTTGTCGTGTCATGAAAAGGCTGTTGATGAAATGAGGGAGTTAGATATTGTTAGTTGTTTGCTCAACAACATAAGGAAGAGCAAATGTTCAGCCGTCTTAAGGTATAATTATCTTTTAATTTTGCATAATATTTGCTCAAGGGATCCGACTCTTTTGGAAGAGATTAGGGATGATGAAACAAAAGATGCTATGCTCAGGAAAATGCTTAAGGATGATATCGTGGCTTCAATGGCTAAGAGAACGGCAAAAGCCTTCATTAACATGCATGATCAACCAGAAGCATTTTCAAGTGAACAACCTACATTTTCTACAGACATGAGTAAACCTTATTAAATGGGGTGCTGGCGGGGAAGATGAATATGTTAATGTTACATTTTGTAGACTTTCATAGACATGGTCTTTAAGGGCTAAGAAAAAGGCTTTAATGACATCCTCTGTGGGAAAGAGGGGCATATTAAGAATAAGATGCAAGATAAGACTTAACTGGATGGTGATGCAGCTATTGCATCTAATTCCTATGAATCTAGTGAAGTATTAGCTGTGAGCACTGAACTTATGAGTTATGAATAGATTCTTGATTCTGGTTGCTTATTCCATACGTGCCCTAGAAAGGATTGGTTCACTAAGTTCCAAGAACTCAATAGTGACAGTGTGCTGATGGAAAATAATCATAAATGTAAGGTGGAAGGTATAAGTTCAGTAGCTATTAGAATGTATGATAGTATGGTAAAGGTCTTTAGAAATGTTAGGTACGTGCCAAACCTAACAATTGTGACATTGGTGGGCATTTCCTCTTCTTGCATCTCGGAGTTTCGTCTGCATATACTGTCTTTTAATGAGGCATTAGTTGGAAAATGTTTTAACTAGTGTTGATAAACTCATTCAAAGCACATATAACCAATGAACTTCTTTTTGGTGTTTTGCATTTTGGAAACTATGTGAGGTCATGCATTTTTGGTGGCAATGTTTTAGCTACCTTGTTCTCTAATTTGGTCCAAGGGTAGTTAGTTGTATAGAAGATGATCTTAAAAAGTGGCATTATATATATGTGCACTTTGATAGTTGGACATGCACTCATTTAGTTTGCTTAACATGTGGTGAATTTTTTTTCAAATCTATAATCGGTCTTCCATTCAAGGATGGCTACAAGAAGGGAAAAGGGTATACCCTCGAACCCAAAAAGACCTCAGCCACACTGCCTTAGTTTCTAATATTTTATTGCGAGAAATGTTTGAAGAGTGGTGTAAGGAGCGTAATATTCAGCTGCCACAACCTAATTGAGAGAGTGATCAAATTGCGATCGAACTTAAAAAAAGGTCATGTCACATCACTTCTTGAAAAGATGTCCTCATCACCTTTTAATTAGATTCAAGCTGTGAAAGAGCTTCAAATGCTTAAAAAGATGAGGTCCTCACTCAGGCCAATTTTTGGTGAGCTTAATAATGCAATCCACCATTAGATAAATCCACTCGTCACACCAGAAATTGCTGACACCCATGTTGATTTCCAGGAGAATGTGATTACAACGATGCTTAATCTTGCAATTTGTGTCGATAATAAAAGAGTGATCGGCGAGCATCCATCATCCATCCATCTAATTGTTAATTCATTGAAAACGGGAACCATTAAGACAAGAAGAAATACTACAACAATACTTTTCACATTATCTGATCGAGAGTTTAATAGGAATCTCATTATTGGCAATTCAGGTGCTTTCAAAGCGTTAATTGGTCTTTAGGGGAAGAGAATGCATTAGATTTGTAGAAGAAAGTTGCTCAGGATGTATATAGACTATGTACTACCACGGAGAATGTAGGAATCGCTGTGAGCGAAGGGGTAGTCGAGGTAATCCTAAAATTGATACGTGAAGGTGAGCTTGTGGAAAAGACGTCGGTTATTCTAGTCTTGCTATCGTGTCACGAAAAGGTTGTTGATGAAATGAGTGAGCTAGATGTTGTTAGTTGTTTGCTCAACAGCATAAAGAAGAGCAAATGTTCTGCCAGCTTAAGGTATAATTGTTTTTCAATTCTGCATAATATTTACTCAAAGGATCCGACTCTTTTGGAAGAGATTAGGGATGATGAAACCAAAGATACTATGCTTAGTAAAATGCTTAAGGAGGATATTGTGGCTTTAATGGCTAAGAGAACGGCTAAAGCCATCCTTAACATGCTTGATCAACCAGAAGCTTCTTCAAGTTAACAGCCCACAGTTTCTACAGATATGAGTAAACCTTATTAAATGGGGTGTTGGCAGGGAAGATGAATATGTTAATGCTACACTTTGTGGACTTTCAGAGACATGAACTTTAAGCGCTAAAAAAAGGCTCTAATGACATCCTCTGTGGGAAAGAGGGGCATATTAAGAATAAGATGCAAGATACGACTCAACCGGATTGTGATGCAATTGTTGCATTTAATTCCTATGAACCTAGTGAAGTATTAGCTGTGAGTATCGAAGTTATGAGTTATGAATGAATTTTTGATTTATGTTGCTTATTCCATTGTGCCCTAGAAACGAATGATTCACTAAGTTCCAAGAACTCAATAGTGACAGTGTGTTGATGGAAAATAATCATAAATGTAGGGTGGAAGGTATAGGTTCAATAGCCATTGGGATGTATGATAGTATGGTAATGGTCTTTAGAAATGTTAGGTACGTGCCAAACCTAACAATTGTCACATTGGTGGGCATTTCCTCTTCTTGCATCTCGAAGTTTCGTTCGCATATACTATCTTTTAATGGGGCATTAGTTAGAAAATGTTTTAACTAGTGTTGATGAACACATTCAAAGCACATATAAACAATGAACTTCTTTTTGGTGTTTTGCATTTTGGAAACTGTGTGAGGTCATGCATTTTTGGTGGCAATGTTTTAGCTACCTTGTTCTCTAATTTGGTCAAAAGGTTGCTAGTTGTATAGAAGTTGGTCCTGAAATGTGGCATTATATATATATGTGCACTTTGATACTTGGGCATGCACTCATTTAGTTTACTTAACATGTGCTGAATTTTTTTCAGACTTATAATCGGTCTTCCATTCTAGGATGGCTGTAAGAAGGGAAAACAGTATGCCCTCGAACCCAAAAAGACCTCAGCCACACTGCCTTAGTTCTTAACATTTTGTTGAAAAAATGGTAGAATAATGGTGCAAGGAGTGTAATATTCAGCTGCCACAGCCCAATCGAGAGAGTGATCAGATTGCGACCAAACTTAAAAAAGGCCATGTCACATCACTTATTGAAAAGATGTCCTCATTGCTTTCTAATCAGATTCAAGCAGCGGAAGAGCTTCAAATGCTTAAAAAGATGAGGTCCTCACTCAGGCCAATTTTTGGTGAGCTTAATAATGCAATCCACCATTAATACCCAGAAGTCGTCTTGAAAATTAGTTATGTAACCTCATTTCACTATTCATAAAATATATAATGGACTGCATTTTTAACCATCTCGGATGCCGCTTATTCTCAGCCACAAAATCATAAAGAACTCCATCAACGACAATGCTACTGCAACCTGCTGTTTTCTTCACTCCTCTGTTTTCCATGACTTCCCTAATTTTGTCCGAAAAGCTCCATTTCTTGTTAGCAGCATAAATGTTAGACAGCAATACAAATCCACCTTCTTTCCCAGGCTCCAACTTTAGTAATTCTCTCCAAGCTATCTCTGCCATTTCTACATTTCCGTGAGCTCGACAATTACTCAGCATTGCTCCCCAGATGGATTGACTTGGTTTCATAGGCATCTTGTCGATCACATCTTTTGCTTCAGTCAACCTCCCTGATCGTCCTAAAAGATCCACCAAACATCCGTAATGTTCAATTCTAGGTTCAATGCCATAGTTTTCTTTCATGCTACTAAATAGTTCAAGCCCTTCATCTACAAGTCCACAGTGAACACAAGCAGTAAGAACAGCAAGAATTGTCACTTTGTTCGGCATTTCCTCTTCTTGCATCTCAGAGAACAGTTCCAGTGCTCTTCTTCCATAACCATGGAATGCAAATCCAGTTATCATTGTTGTCCATACAGTAACATCCTTTTCGGTGATATCTCTAAAAATCATGATAGCTTTTTCAATGCTTCCACATTTCCAATACAAGTTTATCAATGCCGAACCCAAAAATGCATTTATTTTCATCCCCGTTCTCACCACCATTCCATGTATCCATCTCCCTTGGTTCAGTTCTCCAACTTCTGCTGCAACAACGATCAGGATAGTCATTGTGACATTATCTGGCATAACATTCTCAGCAACCATGTCCTTGAATACTTTTGTCATCATCAATAAATCATCATTCTGTGCATAACTTCAAATCAAAGAATTCCAGGAAACAAGATCCCTGTAAGGCATATGATTAAAAAGACTCCGTGCAGATTCCAACTCCCCAAGTCATTGCTATATCCAGCAAAAGCTTACATGTGAGCCAGACAAAGATCAAAATAGTCTTAGTTTGTTTGTCACTTGGAGCATGCATGGGTGGGATTGCTTTTAACATAAATATGTTTGATTTCTTCCATTTTTTTTATGGAAAAATTGGTTTTTTTTAATTTTTTTGCTAAAAACATATTTGATGCCCCAATAAATCCAACCTACACTACAAAAAGGCAACATGAACCAGAGCATTCATCAAGTTCCACAGCAGAATTTTCTAAGACAAAACAGAAAACTTACACAGAAGTTCACTGCAAAAGCTAAAAGGACTAGAAAGTTGTAATTACAGCTAAAGACAATATTGGGTGTATACAACAACTCTAGGAAGAATAATAAATTTTCTTTTATACAAAGTTTTGTGTCCTCTCAGTAAGTGACCTGTACAAGGAACACCACCACCACTTCAAAATCTAGTATAGGTCAGTAGTATGAATAGGAGGAAAAGGCTCCAGAAATGTAGCTTTGTAGTGAGAAAACAATCATGTTGCCCCGGAGCTTGCGGTTACACCATCCTTTAACCCCTGAAGACACAAATTTAGTGTCCTTTGCACCGTGTCTGCAACTACTCTTAACCTTCCTTGTGTAGGATCTCCCCCTGAAACTCCACTAACTTCAACAGTTCGACCAACCCTCTGTTTACATTTCTCCCACTCATCTGCACGGAACCAGCAAGCTCGGCCTCCATGGCTACCTTCCATACCAATAAAGGTTACATTAGAATTTTCACCAAATGAATATCTCAACCTCACGGAGACACAGTAAGGCAACCAAGCAGCACCACCGGCAGCATTTGCATGAGGTATGTGAGCAGGATCAAGGACAACAGTCAATGCAAAGTCAACAGAATTATGCGGCCTATCATAGTGGATATTGCTTTTAGATGCAGATGAAGTCTCAGAGCTGTCTTCAGCATTGAACCCGCTATGATTTTCAAGGCAAAGTTCAATACGAGGTTTCTGTGAAGGAGCGATTTCTCCACCTTGTGTTTGGGCTAACCCTTTTTTCCAAGCTATTAGTTTTAAGAATTCTCTTAAAACTGATATAGGCAAGGTGAGAAGTGTAATGAATGATGCAACACGAGAAGCATCATATGGCTCCGATGCAACACGGCGACTGAAGTAATCACAAATCTCTCCTATTTCTGATTGAGTTAGTTCCTCTTGAGCAGTGTTAGAATTTTGTTGCTGTTGCTGTTGTTGCTGCTGATGGAAACGCTTCAGACTAAGGACTTGGAGAAGAAGTTGAACTCTGTGGACACCGACAGCAAATACATATCCCCTACAAAACAAGTCACCATCAAACCAAGAAGAAAATTTAGGTTTTTTTTTTCTTTTTTAAAAAAATGGAAAAATCATGATAAATGGTATAAGTATGCAGACATTTTCACAGATAACTTTTACAGGAAGCAATCTCCAATCATCACTGTAGCATCTTCATATCAACTTAATGTAACAAAACATCCTAAAAGACTTCTATGCAATTTAAAGCCAGATCTAAGATAATCAAGAATACTGGTATTTGCAAGACAAGACTCATGCACTGAATTTTGCCAGAGTCAAATCTTTTCAGATGAGGGTGATAATTTGATGATAACTTACATACATATTAAAGATTAGGCAAGAAAGTTTTACAAAAACTAGTGTCACAAGTCACAACATATGAAGATGAGTTTGACTTCACCATTTTCTCATTTGTGTAAAGAGGATAAATCTCAATAACAAACATCATAAATCTTTTAGAGGCACTCAGACAGAGAAGAAACTCTTGGATCCCAGTGGTTCTTCAGCAGTGAGAGGTGGGCCCTCACTCTATCTAGGGACACTTGAATCAAGCCAGCAATCGAAGCAGAATCACACAGGTACAGACAGGTACAGATAGGTACAGACAATCTTCATATCAGGCATAATTTTCACTTCCTTATCTAGCTATTCATTTCTAGTACAAATTTTGTTATTAGTCAATAATCCCAAGCAGAATCACAGGTGCATTTGCTATATGACAGCACTAGTCTTTGATCAAACTATAAAAGAATGAATTAATAATGTAATTTCCCATGCACGTAACTCATCTCATGATATGAAGAAAGCAAACAAGAATTAAATTTAATTCAAGTCAAAGGGGTGAATGAATGAAAACATGTTATGTAATGTATAATTTAAAATTGTTACATTCTTACCCCATGAAGAAACGCTAGGCAGGTTGCTCCTGATCCAAATTCAAGAGTGCACCTTCATTATCCTTCAAAATTGACCCAAGGATCTCTTTCAAAAGATCAGGTAACTGCGCAAATAGCCAAAGAACTCCAAGGTACTTGAGAATGCCTCTTAGCACCTTCTTAAGAGCAACAAGAGGAACCCATCCACCTCCATACCCTCCATCATCACCAAGACCAATTATGGCAGTATTAAGTTCTCCTCTAACATGGGCAGGGACACTAGCACCTGCAGATCTACATATAGGCAATCCTGAACTCACAACAGCCAAATTTGATGATCCTGAAACAGGATTCCCAACACGATTTAAATTGGCTACTTGGTTTGCAGCCCTAGACATTGCAGCAGAATTAGGGATGTTAACTCTATTTCCATTGGCACTTAGCTGTGAGCTTGAACTTGGGTTTGGATTTGTCACTCCAACTGTCTGTTGACCACCAGTGAAATTAGAATCTAGTCCATTCAGCTCTTGAGCAACATGTTCCATGATGAAAGGCCTGAATTGTGGACATGGTAATGATCCTCCAACTGAAGGACCACCCTTGGGTGGTGTTGCAGGTTGCAACCAAACCTGGTCTCCAGCAAAGCATTGCATATCAACCGCAAAATGCTTGCGATATATGATTCGTATCCAGTAGGGGCCATGTAGCACAACAGAAACATCAATGGGCAACAGTGAGCTAGGAAAAATGCCGGGGCCACCTCGCCCAGCGGCAGCTAACATAGCAGCCCCATGAAGGTTATGGTTTCCGAGAGAGGCTGTCGCAGTAGATGATGCAACGGGGTTGCCCGCAGGGATGGAAGTAGCCTGACTCGCATTTGTTGTTGAACTGGTCGGTATAAGTCCCTGAGATGGCAAATAGCCAGTTTGTTTTGGAATGGCAGAAACAGCTGCTGCTACCCCAGGAACTCCTTGGACAGCAGTAGCTCGTGCAGGCTGAGTTGCAGCCGCTAGAGCATGCAAAGGTCCTGCATTGAGGCGAATGCAGTCCAAAAGGGATGCAACTTCAGCTCCATTAATAAAATCTTCTAGAAACTGCACCAAAGCCACAAAAGCTAGGTATATTAGAGGTTACAGGTAATGTACCAGATAACTAACAGGAACAAATTTAGATTTGAGGACAGCATCCCAATATGGTTATAATAAACAAAGAGAACAGAACAATAAAGAAACAAGAATAAAAATCAAACCTTTGTATGGGGCCAAAGTTGATCGGGAGATACATGCATTGTGCAGCCTTCTTTACCTGACTGACTGACTCCCACTCAACAACAAAGCGAGCTAGGACACCTGAACCAAAGCTAAACCACAAACTCATTAGTCCAACAGCCTCAATTCTAAATGCCCTCCTCATTTGTTCTGATAACTTATCAGCTGCCTCAGCAGCACCTTTGCCTCCAACTGGTGCTTTACCATCAGAATTTGGACTGCTTTCTTCTGGTTTATCATCTGCTCTTACTCCAAGCAGTTTCCTCATTCCTAGGGCAAACATTCGAGCATTGGCAAGCCTCTGAATATCAGCAACTAACTTCTTAATACTGTCAGCCTCGACAGACTGATAACTAAGAACAACACCTTCTGGATCATAACGGATATGAGAATCTACATCAGATGTATTGGCAATGTGAACACCAGAGCCCCATGGGGTACTATTGTTTCCCTTCTGAAGTTCCCACAAATCCCTAAAGTGTTGATCATTTATTTTGACATCCCAATACATGCTTCCAGGTCTGCCAAGTCGCAAGCATATGTGTTGCCATGTATCGCCTCGAGCAAATGGAAGTCAGAACCATATATTGGAAGATGCACTTCTTAGTCCCACTTCTTCAACATAAGGAATCTCCAATGATTCCATCTGGCTCGTTAGTCTAGCATGCTTAATACATAGGGAACAATGCCTGACCACATGAAGAAGAGCAGAAACATAAATGCTAGAAGTTGCATTCCCTTTATTTGCTTCAGCAACAAGGTTCCCGTAACTGTATCCTTCAGTTTTGGTAACCATTTCAGTTGTTACAAGCGCCTGAGATGAAGGCTGCTGAGCATGAGCTGATTCCGAGATTTTCCTTCTCTTATTGCCATATTCTGCAGCCACTTCTATGTCTTGGAGTGATGGAATCAAACTCAACATATCTGATACAGTACACTTTCGTGGAAATTTTTCAAGTTTTGAAACAATTTCATGGGAAAAGCTTTGAGAAATTGCAGCATCAGCTGTCTGGGCTGAAAAGAGAACATTTTGCTAGTCATATTCAATTAAACTAGAAACAGAAACTTGAACGAGAAAACGGAAAAGAGAATGTACATATCCCATAATACAGACAAAACTGAGAGAAAATATCTTACACATGGGAGTTGAAACCAAAGAACTTCCAGCAACTTTAAGAGATCCGGCTAAAGATCCAGTAGGTGAGTTTCTAGGTCCATTAGCTTTTGCACCGGGAGCGGAGGATCTAACAATAGCTGGCCTTGGAGGAGATAATAGTCGCGATGACCTATTCCCTGATACCAAATCTTCCTCCACAGTACCAATCTCAACTGAATGTGGAGATCTTAGAGAAGCCAAATCCTGATCAGATTTTGAAGCTGACAGGTTCTTTACAGTTGTGCTTCTTCCTAGGTTAGACGATAGTAAACTGAAGGAGCCGGAATGTACTGGGGTCTTCACATTGTTTGATGAATATAATGTACCATTGTAATGGCTGGCCCCAAGTGGAACTTTTGCAACATTATTAAGTTGTGATACCTGCAAACCTCCCTCCCACTTTGGTGACGGAGTTCCAGCTTTGACACCATGAAGATTCATTGGCACAGTGCCAAAATGAGAAGCAGGAGACGTAATGAATGATGAAGAGAGATTCTGACCAGGGTAAGAAGGTGCAGATGTCCCTTTTTCAAATCCAAACACTTCATCGACAACAGATGAAAAACTTGATTGAAAACCTCCTGCAATCTGCATAGAACTGTCAAGGTTGAATTCAGAAAGAAGACCATGTTCAGAATTTTGATTGGGACACTCCGCATTAGGCAAGAAGGAAAGTAACTTTCTTCGATCAAGTATACTCAAATTCAGTTCATCTTCAAGTATCTGCATCTGATTGATGTCAATTTTCTTGATTCGCATTGCATTATTCAAGTCGTTAACAGAACGACCTTTTCCAGATGGATCTGACTGAGTCTCTAACAATTTGAATATGGGTTTAAAATCCTTATCAAGTTCCATCAGCAAAAAATAAGAGCTTCAAGAGTCTGGAAAACCCATCAGCAACATGGTTGAACCACTGGAAAGGTTCTTCGGTACTTTCATAGCAGCAAAACCATGCTCAAAAACCTGCAAACATAAGGTCATGCAGCCTTATAAATGTTAACTCAAGCTGTATAAATGAATACAAAAAAATATCCAAGAAGTTGGTGTGGCTAGTTCCTCTTCTTCACAAGCAAAAAAGACAACTAGGGGAAAAAGTAGTGATGAAAAGACAATATACCTCAAGGCCTAAGAACCTGCCAATAGCAGCAAATAAGTGCGAAATACTTTTGCCTCTTAAGCTCGTGAAAACTTCAGCAGCAGACATACTACCCTGATTTAAAGCTTCTTCACAATCTGCTAATGCAGAATGAGTAATAATGTTATGTGATGACTTGAGAAGAAAACGCCATTCCTTAAAGTCAGAAATAAACTTAGAAAGTCAACAGAAGATGGTAAACCCTATTCCCAAAACACTACCTCCTCCCGAACAAAGAAACTTATTTTCGGATGGAAAAATGATTGCATTCAGAGATAGGTAAGGATGAATGTTAGGTAATAATGATATCAGAAAGAAAGAAAAAGAGGAAACTAAGTTGCAACATAATTTCTAAGCCAAATATTAATTTCTTTTACAGGTTTTATCGCCCAAAAAAAAAAAGTGCCTTGCACCACTTCTCACACAATGTAATCTAAAAATCATGTCCCAAAAGAATCGTCTAAAAATGTTGCCAAAAACTTCTTAGCTATGCCTAAAAAAAATGATCCCCATCATAAGTACAATATTCTCCATATTTTCATTCTTCAAAATAAGGCACAATTTAGTCATGAAATCAAACAACCGAATCAGCAACATTGGTCTGCCTGACAAGACTTAAATCCCTAAATTTGAGTGACAATCTAAGACACTCCACAAATTCCATGAAATAAAGAAAGACCAGCTAAACTACCCAGGCCTGCCAGAGCCAAAACTGAAGCTCATCAGGCTGTGCCAGGCATCAAAGTAATGGTCAGTATGCGAGTGGAAGGAAGATTTCCAAAATCATTTTGTCCAAGATTGTAACTATGTCTCAGGTCAGCTAGGTTGATAGAACTTCAAGTTCTAAATAACCATAAGTTTAGCATTTGAACCTACTATGACCAAATGGACCTTAGTTCTCTTTTCTCATATGGTCTCAATCAAGTTAGTATGTGGACGACAGAGAGAGAGAGAGAGAATGAACTTCTGTCAGTAAATTTTACCAAAGCACGTCATACTAGATACAGTATTGCATGAGTAATCATTTTCATAATTATTCCTTCTTTTCCATTCATAGCATTGATGATCAACAAGAATGTGTTAACAAATGTGGACAGCAGAATAATATTAACATACTTACCCACACATACATACATGAATTCATAGATATATATATATATATATAGAGAGAGAGAGAGAGAATGTGTGAGACAGAAAACGATAACAACTGTTGCAAATATAGAACAAGCATGTTTCGAATGAAGGGAAACCAATGAAACCTTATATTTATCCCAAGCGTAAAGAATGATGAGCCGTAGGCACGAACACGCAATACTTCCTGTCCCTCATGATCCCTTGATTCCGACCTGTTATCTTTCTGCAAACATAAATTCAATAAAGGAAGAGAAAACATTAAAGAGAGCTCTCAAACTAGTGCACCGGATAAGCAGCAAAAAAATTCCATAACATACACAAACCCACCTTTTTGTTGCCAAAATCAGGTTCGTCCATGTAAGACTGAAGAACTACATCACCTGGTGCTCGATGGATCTGAATATTTTTACTTAAGTCCTTCTGAATTTCAAGCAAACGAGTATATCTATGACAAGATATCGCTCTTAGCAGCAATTTTTCTACATCTATGCAACTTTGGTCAAGCGAAAATTCTGCCTCCTTGCTAGTTATTGGATCTATTACAAATGTGCTATGAAGGCACTTAATCTGTAGATCTGATCCTGGTTCGATTTTTATGAATGGGCATGATCCCAAGTCAGATGAACCAGAGTTCTTATCAAAATCTAGCCAGTAAATAATTTTCAAACCTGGAGTTCGCAGGCCAGCTGAATCAATTTCTCCATCTTGACTCAGTTGCGCAGAACTCATAGAACTGTCAGATATAAGTTCAAACCGAATTGCATCCTTCCATCTCCCTTGACGAAGTACTTGTACTTGCCTTATGACAGTGTCCATAACAAGTGCAACACAAAGCTCATGGACAACTGAGTACAATGTTATGAATGGATTATCTGCTGCAGACATTCTGCGCTCTAGATCATCACCAAGAACATGCCGTCGCAATTCTTCCAGCTTAACCAATCCATTTCGCTCACCAACAAGCAGCTCCAAATGCAATATCCTCCACATAGATAGATGTCCTCTATAACCAAGAGTAACTAACACCTTAAATTCCCCATCCACGCGAAGCAGTGCAGTACCATCGGAAACTTTCACCTCAGAAATTTCTTTCCACATTCACATTTTCCTTCCCAACTCACCAATGAGTCATTCAAATAAAGTTCAATCCATACACGTAAAATCATGATTATACTTTTAGCTTGCCACTAACCTAAAACCCATTTTCAGATTAAATTTTTTATAACATTACTAACATCTCAAATTTTAAAACCTAAACCAAAAATTTATTTTCACGTGATTATCCCAAAATGTTTCCAATCCTAAAACACCAAACACCTCAAAACTCAACGTCACTGCAGATTCACTGGAGCCAAAAACCCAAATAAAAAGATATGAAGTTCTTTTCCAATATCACATTTTAAAGAGGATATAGATTCAATTAATCAAAAAAACTATGAAATCCTGAAAGTTTACATAACAAATTGGTTTTCTAATTGGACACTGAATCAAAAAGCAAACTCATATGCACCTAAACATATCACCATTGACATAATTTAAACACGGCTCAGAAGAAAGCTGAAATATTTTCCCAGCTGCACAATGTAAAGCTAAATTATCATGTCACTATGAAATCCTAGAAAGTTTACTTAACAAATTAGTTTTCTCATTGGACAATGAATCAAAAAGCAAACTCAAAATTTCACATTTTTTCCCCAGATTCAAGTTTTTTGCATTTTTTTTTTTTTTTTTGAAAGCTAAGTTGATTTTTGTAATTTATGGATTTACACTCAATTTTTTTTTTTTTTTAAATGTGTTATTACTTACTAACGATTAAACTTTCATATATGGTTAAAAACAAAATTTTTATATTGTATGTGTCATTTTTAGTGATTTCCGTATAAGATTTCAACAACAAAAATCTTGACTCCATTCATGCCAATATATAATATATATATTTTCAGATATTCTCCCGGAGGCATTAAATTATGTGATCAACAACATCAACATTGTTAGATAGTATGGTTACGAGATGAGACATTGTCCGGTGATATGTCTCTCTCACCTAAACCGTTGAGGTCGTAATTTCGAGTCATATCCTCTCTCCCGAACACCGGATTAATTGTAATAGTTTTAAAAAAAAAAAAAAAAAAAAAAAACCACAATCAACATGTTTACATAAATGGTACCCAGAAGTCGTCTGGAAAATCAGTTATGTAACCTCATTTCACTATTCAGAAAATATATAATGGACTGCATGTTTAACCATCTCGGATGCCGCTTATCCGCAGCCACAAAATCATGAAGAACTCCATCAACAACAATGCTACTGCAACCTGCTGTTTTCTTCACTCCTCTGTTTTCCATGACTTCCCTAATTTTGTCCGAAAATCTCCACTTCTTGTTAGCAGCATAAATGTTAGACAGCAATACATATCCACCTTCTTTCCCAGGCTCCAACTTTAGTAATTCTCTCCAAGCTGTCTCTGCCATTTCCACATTTCCGTGAGCTCGACAATTACTCAGCATTGCTCCCCAGATGGATTGACTTGGTTTCATAGGCATCTTGTCGATCACATCTTTTGCTTCGGTCAACCTCCCTGATCGTCCTAAAAGATCCACCAAACATCCGTAATGTTCAATTCCAGGTTCAATGCCATAGTTTTCTTTCATGCTACTAAATAGTTCAAGCCCTTCATCTACAAGTCCGCAGTGAACGCAAGCAGTAAGAACAGCAAGAATTGTCACTTTGTTCGGCATTTCCTCTTCTTGCATCTCAGAGAACAGTTCTAATGCTCTTCTTCCATAACCATGGAATGCAAATCCAGTTATCATTGTTGTCCATACAGTGACATCCTTTTCGATAATATCTCTAAAAACCATGAAAGCTTTTTCAATACTTCCACATTTCCAATACAAGTTTATCAATGCTGAACCCAAAAATGCATTTATTTTCATCCCCGTTCTCACCACCATTCCATGTATCCATCTCCCTTGGTTCAGTTCTCCAACTTCTGCTGCAACAGCGATCAGGATAGTCATTGTGACATTATCTGGCATAACATTCTCAGCAACCATGTCCTTGAATACTTTTGTCATCATCAATAAATCATCATTCTGTGCATAACTGCAAATCAAAGAATTCCAGGAAACAAGATCCCTGCAAGGCATATGATTAAAAAGACTCCGTGCAGATTCCAACTCCCCAACCTTGACAAACCCTTCAAACATGGTGTTCCATGAAACAATATCCTTCACTCTTAACACATCAAATGTCCTCCGGCCAATCTCTATTTCTTTGCATTTCACATACATATGCAAAAGAGCATTGCCCAAGACCAAATTTGATGCGCTAATATGTTTTCTCCTTTCCATCCACGCATGAACAGACTTCCCCAGTCGCGCATCTGCTAAATGCCCACAACAAACAAGAAGTCCCGAAATGGTGAACTCATCAGGTTCAAGTCCTGAATCCACCATTTCACGGAACATTTTAATTGCCTCTAAACTATTCCCCTTCTTGGCATGTCCAACAATCATAATATTGAAAGAGGCAACATCTGAACTTGACCTACACGAAAACACCTTACGAGCAAGATCCATTTTCCCATTATTCATATACATTTTCAGAAGCGAGTTCAGGAAATAATCATAGGACACCAATCCCATAACAATTGCATGACAATGAACTTGCTTCGCTTCTGATACATGTTTAGCTGCTTTCAGTAAGTAAAGGAGTGTCTGTTTCTCTGGCCAAATAGAAGACCTAAACATAGATTTGTATACAGCATATGCTTGTTTGAAGGAAAAAGATAGAGCAGATATCATGGTTTTGTAAATGAACAAATTCGGATGAGGAGTAAAATAAGTGAACAAAAGGATAGACATGTCTAAGTTGTCGGGGTGTGAAATTGCAGAGTACAAAATGAGCCTGCTCATGGGAAACGTCTCACCGATGAGACCGATCCTCATCATCTGCCCTAAAATCTGTCTAAAGTGATCTCTTGAGCTGCATTTTTCAAGCAAAACAAGAGTTGGGTGATTAAGTTCAAGTGATTCAATCGGATCCCACTTCGTCTTGTTGACCATTGACGTAAAACTAAGAAATCGAATACCTCTCCCATAACGATACATATATAAACAACAAACATTCGACAAACAAATCAAAGCTGCTAAAACTAAACAACTGCTAAATGATCAGTGACTACCATTCTATCAATCAAATTCCTTTAAAGCTATATAAAACTCAACATACCGTGATCACCATTTCATCATTATAGTTCAAATGTCAAAAGTTTTACACTTTTCATGACCCTAAAACATACAAAACAGATTCTCACACTACAACAAAACTAGGCATACTCAGCTTCAAAAAAAATCAAATGGAAGTGTCTTCCATGGCCTACAAATCACCAAAGTTGAAAAATTTCTCTCATCAAGAACTGTATCTCTTTAACACCAACAAATTTGTTTAAAAACACCCAGACTTGTAATAAGCTTGACATGGATATTCATTGTCCCTCAATAGCATATAAAAAATAAAAATAAATCAACAAATGAAGAACTTGAAGCAAAAAGATCATAACTTTCACTTACCAATTATAAACTTGAATATGAGAGACAATAACTGATAAAGCGTTGACGCCAAAAACGTAAAACCCTAGCTGTTAGATGTCTCCAATGAAGAAAAACCCTGTTTCGGATTACAACAGGGTATCCGGCTTCTGTGGTTCGGGTCATCTACAACCCAATCTTGTCCAATAGATGGTTTGGCCCGGCTTAGCCCAGTATATTGAATGAGTTTTCTTTCTTTTCTTTTCTATTTATATATATATATATTTTGAATTATTATATATAAAAAAAAGGGTTTGTGGAAGAGGAGAGAAGTGAGAACTCAACTCGAATCCATACCTTCATATTTATATAAGTAATGCTACTTTACCCAAATCTGGTGCCCAAATAACGTAGCAACACTTTCATCCATTCATTTAAATTAAGCAAATCTAATATAATTTAAATGAATAGATGAGAGTGTTGCCACATCATTTTGGCACCAGATTTGGACACCAAATTTGGACAAAGTAGCATTACTCTATTTATATATATTTAGCAGTTGATTATTTTTTTTATCAAACACTAACCGTATCTTTTCTCAAGAATTTTTTGAAGCAAAAAAAAACCAAAAAGTTTGATGTTTTTTTTTATATTGAAAGTATATGCTTTCAAGAATTTTTTTCTCAAAAAGATTTGGTTTCTAACCGGAAAAATCGATATTATGACAATTACAAAAAAAATTTTGATTTTTTTTTAATCAAAACTAACAATATCTGTATTGCTCTCAAGAATTTTTTATTAGTAAGATTTGGTTTCTAACTAGGAAAATGATACTTTGGCCTTAAGAAAAACAAAAGCTTACTTTTTTATTTTATTTTATCAAATATTAATTATATATATATATATGAACAATTTTTTTTAATCCAAAAATGAATTGGTCCTTTTTATCTTATAGAGCCATTAATTTTGTTTTCATTACTTGGTCCTTCGATCTTTAACTTGAATTAGACCATTCGATCTTTAATTAAAACGAATTGGGCCCTTCATCTTTCACTTCCATAATCAGTTTTTCATTTAATAAAAAAGAAAAAGAAAAAAAAAAGGCTCAACATAATAAACTTTTAATTATTAAAAAAAAAAAAAAAAAAATAGGCCATGGGCCCGGGGCGGTTGCACCTGGTGCACTGGCCCAAGGCCGACTCTACTTGAGTACCATTGGGTCAACTCTGTCTCATCGAAATATTGCTTTTTTTTTATTAAACAATAACACAAGTTTAAGCAAATATAATCTTCTTCTTCTTTTTTTTTTTTTTTTTTTGGAAATGGAATATTTTTATTTCTTGATTTTAGTTTATATTTTTCATGTATCTATATTCAAAGTCGAAGGTATTTTAAAGAATATTTTTGTGAAAACTATTTTGAAGTAAGAATTTATTAGTGAAAATTATTTTGAAGTAAGAATAATTTCATATCAAAACACACTTCAAGTATTTTATTTTATTTTTTCATTTTAATAAATTTTTTTACATGATAATATCTAGCAATTAATTTTTACAAAGATAATCTGAATAGTTTAACTCTTTTGATTACTTTTTCTTAAAAGATTTATATACTATCAAGCTTCATCCTCCACAGATACGTAAGAGAAAAAAACACATGACTTGCGATAAGATAGTATATCGTTTGATGTCCCATGACACGCCATGAGCTTAAGACGTATAATTAGTTTAGCCCACACAAATTTTTCTCCCATTATACAGGCAATGTCCTTATTATCACTCTCTCTCTTCTTTTCTCCTCCACAATCATTTGTCAATTTTGAAAGAAAGGCTCCATTTACTTTTGTAAAAGAAAACTCACCCAGTAAAACAATCTGGGCAACAAAATTATTATTTTTATTTTTCCACAAACCACAAGCTTCCAAAAATGCTTTATAAAAAAACAACCAACCAACCATTATATTTATAATATTTTCTCAAAAAATTTGGTTTCTAACTGAAAAAAATCAATACTTTGGCAATTAAAAAAAGCTTGATTTTTTTTTTTTAAAATCAAAACTAACAATATCAATTTTTTATCAGTAAGATTCGGTTTCTAACTGGGAAAATGATACTTTGGCCGTAAGAAAAACAAAAGCTTAATTTTTTTTTTTATTTTTTTATTTTATCAAATACTAACATAGTGACACAGTTTCCATGATTATAATTATATATATATAGAAAGATATTATACAAATTATTTTAATCCAAAAACGAATTGGTACTTTCTATCTTTTAAAGCCATTAATTTTGATTTTGTTTTCATTACTTGGGCCCTTCGATCTTTAACTTGAATTGGACCATTTGATATTTCATTAAAACGAATTGGACCCTTGATCTTTCATAATCAACTTTTCATTTAATGAAAAAAAAAAAAAAAAAATGCTAGAGGATCCAAAAAAATGACCCAAATTTTGGACCAAAACCCACGTGGCAACATCACACACAACATGGGCCCACGTCACTTTTTCCAAAGATCCCATGTGATGTTGTCACATAGGTTTGGGTCACCTTTTTGGATCCTCTAGCATTATTGAAAAAAAAAAAAATGGGCTCAACATACTAAGTTTTTAATCAAAAAAAAAAAAAAAAATTGGCACTGGGCCTGGGCCTGGGGCGGTTGTACCTAACCAGGGCCGGCTTTGTTTGAGTACCATTGGGTCAACTCCGTCTCATTGGAATATTGCTTTTTTTATTAAACAATAACACAAGTTTAAGCAAATATAATCTTCTCTTTTTTTTTTCTTTTTTTTTTTGGAAATGGAATATCTTGATTTCTTGATTTTAGTTTATATTTTTCATGTATCTATATTCAAAGTCTAAGGTATTTTATTAGTGAAAATTATTTTGAAGAATAATTTCATATCAAAACACACTTCAAGTATTTTTATTTTTATTTCATTTTAAGAATTATTTTTTTTACATGATAATATCTAGTAATTAATTTTTACAAAGATAATCTGAATAGTTTAACTCTTTTGATTATTTTTTTAAAAAAGATTTATATACTATCAAGCTACATCCTCCACATGTATGTATGAGAAAAAATACACATGACTTGCGATAAGATAGTATATTGTTTGATGTTGGATAGTTTATCGTTTGATGTCCCATGACATGCTATGAGCTTAAGACGTATAATTAGTTTAGCCCACACAAAATTTTCTCCCATTATACAGGCAATGTCCCTATTATCACTCTCTCTTACTCTCTTCTTTTCTCCTCCACAATCATTTGTCAATTTTGAAAGAAAGGCTCCATTTACTTTTGTAAAAGAAAACTCACCCAGTAAAACAATCTGGGCAACAAAATTATTATTTTTATTTTCCCACAAACCACAAGCTTCCAAAAACGCTTTATAAAAAAAACAACCAACCAACCATTATATTTATAATATTTCAACTTGCACTGAAAAAATTTCAGCAAATACATCATACACATAGCTATCCATCTCTTTTACAAGGTCCCACATTGCACTAACCATTAAAAAGAAAACGAAACCAAGCTTTCACCACTACTAATACTAATATATATATATCTTTAGTCCATCCACCACTAACCCCACCACTGATTTCTGAAAGAGAATTCTAAATTTTGCATCAATACAGTTTTGAAAAAAAAAAAATACATTTCCCTTTCACTTGTGTGCCTGTGATCCACTTCTTGTTTGTCAAAACTGGGAAAAAGAAATGAACACTTGCACTAGCACATGACTTTTTTTTTTGTCGAGTTATGGAGTTAGAAATGTACCAAAGCATATAATTTTTGCACTGTTGTGAGATTGGGACTAGTATGCATTCTGGGAGTGATCAAGTGGAACTGCAGTTCTGGTTTAGGTGTCTAAGAAGGGGTGTTTGATTCAGGCTTGATGTATATCGGTGTGTCTGGCTGGTGGGTCTGGAAGATTGCAGAGGCGAGTGATATGGGCATGATGCAGAGCGCCTTGGATTGAAGGAATTGCATGGCAGCTCCAATGTCTTCTTCCATTAGCTTAGCTACTTGCTGTTCTGTGCCATCAGTTGACCACTTCTCCCAAGCTGGTTGATTGGCTCCACCATCAATGCCGTCTCCCCCCTTAATCACGGATAGAAAATTATTACCAAGAAAAAAACTTTGAAGTAGAAAAGGACAGGCAAACTACTTGAGTCCATTTATAATTTTAAAGAAAAATTAAAGTTTACAACCTCAACTGATGATATCGGAACATCAGCTACAAGCTGAGCCACAGCACCGGCTGCACCCAATCGACTCATACTCAGAACCTGTTTAGTTATGTCAATGAGAAGAAAATGAAATGTAACCAAAACTAAACGATTTACTATGGGGTGAACGGTAAAAATAATGTAATTCATCACTCTTTTTATTAAAAAAAATAACATAGTTAAGCAGAGATTCAACATCAGACAAGAGTCGATTCAGGCTTGACTCCCAACAACTTTATTTAAAGAAAGGCCTCAAGGTCTTCATGGATGTCAAGGATATTCAACATGAGATGGCCTACCATAGTAACACGATATAGGACTTCCCATGCTTTAGATGATGACTATGAAGCAACTGTTTGGGATTAGGTATCGGCTTTTGGATAACAATGCTGGATTGAATTGATAGTCCATACAATTTGTGCAAGCGGGTCCACTCATAGAAAATACCCGTGAGAGTATGCATTTATAAAGGCAAATAATATGCTCAATTATTCGTAGAACAACTAGTCCAGAAAGATATTTTATAAGTAATAGAGAAGATACAGTGAATCTTTTGAATCATAATCTAACTGAGTTTTTGACCGTAAATACCTTGACCTGAAGCCTCAGAAACTTCACATAATCCACAATTTCATCAAGCATGGCCGCCCTATCTGTCTGAAAGGATATAATCAAAGTACCATTATGTATAAAATTTAGATCTCAAAGGCAAGACAATGATTCATGCATCAGCAATAATTTTTATGCATAAAATTAACTCGATGGGTTAAAAAATGGTAATGAGAAAAGAAAACTATAGGAACTTATTTTGCATTGTATATGATATGAAGCATACTTTTCAACACATTACAGAATATGATTTTTGGATTGGTCAAATTTGAAATGCACAAAAAGGAATGGCAAGCAACTGGACCAGAAGGCACAGATAAAATAACAGCAGTGAGGAGACAGTCACTAACCTTGTTGCAGCTAGGAACCAATTCCTGCAAAGCCTTCATTCTTTCTGCAATTCTCTCCCTACGTAACTGTACCGGGAAGAACATACAATAAGTTTGTAGATAACATCCATGGAAAACAGGCTACAGAAATTTGACAGAGTAAAAGTAAGCAGAATATATTAAGTTGTGAGCTAGATATAAGACTACGTTCAAATTAACAGTTAACTGAAACAATATGATTCTCCGTCTTGTAAAGGGTATTTTGGACAAAACTCTATCCCTTAGCAATATGCATAAAAGTGACTGAACTTGAGATTTGAACAAAAGCGTGTTGTGCTTATCAATCCAAGAATTTTATGATTTCACTCGTGTAATCATCATACATCACAAGTGAAATACACCGAGACCTTTTATAGATCAAAATTCTATTTGGTACTAAGACCTTTTATAGAGGATATCTTCAATCAGAGATAACTTACTGCACAATTTATAATAATTTTCCTTACAAGAAACATCTGCATCGCATAATTTATGTGTCCTAAGAAACAGAAGCGAAGTTTACCCGCTCAGCAATACTGTGAGGATCCGTTGCTTGCCCTCGTCTTGCTCTAACCCTTGGGCGCATAGTAGGAGGTTGTGGTGCAGTAGCAACCATTCCTTGTGTCGGTTGGCTATTAAAAGGCTGCACCATGGTTTGACAAACGATACAGTAACAATCATTTTACGGTTGATTTATAACCCAGAAAAAACAGCAATATATATTATTATCGAACAATATTGTATTAGATTCAACAATGAACTGATGTTCTAGTCAAGAAAAGTTCAACACAATCCGTTACACATCGCATTGTCTTGCAGGATATCACCAATTCACCATGTTCACAGGTCTCAAGTAATATTTAAATGAAAAGGCACATCAAAGTTGAAACTTTTCAAGTCAATAGAATTATTGAACAAGAAACTTAAACACATAAAGAATGTCTAGAAGATAAAACAATTGGATCAAGCATGAATTTTTAAGTGCCCAAAATCATGCCGATAATCCGCAAATCGAATTCAAAAAAGGGTTTGGACTGAATCAGCCAACCAACACAACCAAACAAAACCACAGAAAGTCAAAAACTTTGACATGAACCCTTTACTCATAAACACTTTTGAAAGTTGCAGTGTCATTAATAAAAGGACAAAGATTGCCACTACAAATGCTGAGAAGGACCACTAAGTCCCAATTCATTACCTAAGATGACCTAAAAAGTAAAAATAATTGACATGGTTCACCACACGTTTGAAATTACTCGCACGTGCACGACACCAGTAACACTTTGTGTCAGTAACTCATCGGTCACTTTCCACTTGAGAAAAAGAGAGAGAGGGAGTGTGTGAAGAAACCCATCACCTCACGCTCTACAGAAACGCGTGCACTCCACTCCCCCAACACCCTCTCAATAAAATATTATTCACACCCAACACATAAACATTAACAAACAAAATTCTTAATTCTATTTTCTAGATTTATCAAAACAATGTAATGAAATGAAACTTATTACACCACCCAAAAAAAAAAAAAAATCTAAAAACATTTCAAATATTTCTCCTTGGTAATTGTTTTTTTTTTTTTTCATCAAAAGAAAGTTATGGGTTATTGATTTGTTTTTTCATTGGATGAGACAAGGATTTGTCAATCACTAATGTTAAACAACCCAAAAATTTAGTCCAAATTTCAACCCAAATGATGTGGCAAGTGGTTTTTTCATTAACTATATCATCCCATGTTGTATGTGGTGATAACAATTCACTTGTCACATCATTTGGGTTAATTATTTGGTTTGTATAGCATTACTCTTTGTGAATAGGAGATATTTATTTACATAACACGGTGAAGTAACATTATCGGCACATAAATACGTCATAGTGCGACACAACTAGAACCCATAATCTATAGCGTAAAAAAAAAAAATGGGTGTGACGGAGACTTTCACTTTAGAAAACCGTCACGTGTCGACTCCAACCAATCATATATTATCTTTAATTTTCTAGGCTATCGTTAACATGGAGCATCAATAAGAATAGACTACAAATAAAGTGCAAGCGACATAAAGTAGACACAAAAGGGTATTGTTGTAAGGAAAAGAAAATGTACCTGGTGGAGATGCGGTGGACGAAGCGGTGGCGAAGGGCGGAGTGATTGAGATTGCAAGTGTCCAAAAGCTGGAAACAGGCTTGGCATGTGTACCGAATCTCTCTCCTGCCACACACAAAAATCAAAAGTACAAACCATTATTTTTTACCAAATAACCCTTTTGTTTACCTTCATTTCACATTAAAACCATCCACCAAATGAAAAAAAAAAAAAAGTTTTGACTAGTTGCTGGAGTTAGTGAATATTCCCGGGAAAATTTGCAGCAATTTACCAGGAAAATTTTAGTAAAAGAAAATGAACCCTTTTTGACATGTTAACTTCACCAAATTTATATAAAAATTACCAGAAAAAAAGTGGATAGAGAATTGAAGTCTCTTACGTTGATCGCTGAAGTAGTAGTTGAACTTGGAGAAGAAGAGTTATTGTTGTTGTTGTTGTTGTTGTTGTTGTTTTCTTCTTGTTGTCTCAAGAAGCTGTGCTCCAAATTCAAACCTAGAGGCATCATCCCCATGCCCATCCCCATAGACAAACCTCCAGCGCCACCGCCACCGCCACTTGAACCCAGCTGCAAGAACATGGGCACGGCGGAGGATGATCCCAATTCGCCACCGGACCCACCTCCGGAACTGGTATACCCAGGTGGGACCGCGAGGATTTGCTCAAAGAAGTCATCGCCCAAGCCTTCCTGTCCGGTGCCAGCCATTTTTTCTCGTTAATGCAGATGAAGTGTTTGTGAGAATGCCTCTTAGAGGTGTTTTCAAAGATGAAGATGAAATGGAGGGAGAAAAGTGGGGTTTCTTTTGAGAACCCGAGAAAGGTAAAAGAGAGAGAGAGGGGTGGTGTTGGGGAATTGGGAGGCAGATCCGGAACCCGATAACCCGGAAAGGAAATTTGTGGACTTCAAGATGGTTTTTTTTTTTTTTTTTTTTTTTGTTCTTGCTTTCTTGGTAGTCTCTTTTTTTGAATTTAAAGACTGAATTTTGAAGGAGAGAGAGAAGCAGTGTGTGTGTATGTTTTTTTTCTTTCAGTTTTGGCTTTTGGGGAGTCTGACTTGTTAATGCTCTGTGTGTGATTTATTGGCTTTCATGAGAGTTGAGAGAAAATGATGATGACCATGATTGTGAATGGGAAAGTTTGTGTGCAGTAACAGGGAGAGAGAGAGAGACAGGCAACCCACGCGCTTCTGTGGGATCATATTCTAATAATTTTTTGACGGAACGAGTCGGGATTTATTGGAATATGTTTATTTACTGGTTTTAAACACTACATACTACGAAAAGGTTCGATATAGTTTTCTTCCGATTGCAATTTTAAATTTATCATATATTCATTGAATGGGGAATTATCATATGCGGATTTCTGCACGTTTTTATATATAGGATTTCAATTCTCTAACGTTAGAGAGTCATTGTTTTGTACATCAAATTCAATCTACTACCTATCAAGTAATAACAGTTTTGGTAATATTATAGTTTCATTTAACCAAACTCATATATTACCATATTAATTCTATTTCTTGTATGAGTTATGTTATCGTATAAAAATCCACGAACTCATTGACGAGGGTGTGAGAAAAAAGCAGAGATTTTGATAAATCGTTTCTCTTTATTCTTTCAAAATTTTGTACATACAATTCAACCTCAAAAAAGAAGTTATAAAAACTTTTCCAATGTTGCATTTTATTCTCTTCCTTGTAATTGAAATTGAAACAATTTTGCTCTATTTATTTTTAACCATTATAAATAATTGATGTTCAAAGAAGCAGGATATAATTGAATTCATGATTTCAATAAATTCATAATCCAATAACGTAGATGTGAGGGGTATACCATTTAAACGATCTCGCCTCGTAAATTTTGCATTTTGGTCATATTAATCAATCATCTTTGAACAAAAAGAACCATAGTCTAGTAGAGTATTATGATGATGATCATCATCATGAGCCTCACCATAAAAACAGACAAAATTTATATATTTTTTTGTTTTATTTTATTAAATCAAAACAAGACACATCTAGAATCATAAGAGTAGTAAAAAAAAAAAAAAAAAATTTAGTGAAAGCACTTTTGTCTCTATGTGATGCAAGAGTGACCCATTACAGTCCAACAAAAAAAAAGTACTATAAAGTGTAATCATATTTTTAATAGAAAAAATAAAATAAAAATCAATAATTTAATAAGTGTTTAATAATGATACTTCTAATTTAAAGTCTCACCAACTTTTGCCACCCCTTCTCACAGTGTTTGCTGCCCTTTCGTTTATTTTATTTTATTTTTATTTATTTTTATATTACTAAAACTGGAAATTTTGAGATGCGAAATGGTGTGTGTGAGAGTCTATGATCCCCAATGTACACCATCCCAAATTCAATCAAGATGGTTCAGTAGCCTATGATCAAGGGGAAAACCCAGAAAAGCTTACATATGCCTCTGCATATATACGCTCAAGCCACTGTGACATGCATATCTTATATGATTGGTTATTCATATCACATAACATGATTTAAGTGACTCGGACGTATACACTAAACGTTTTGAAGCATCTCTCGTAATCAAGATCAACTCACAAAATGTGAAGAAAGAGAAGGATCAATTTCATAAAAACAACAACAATGATGAATATGATCAAAGAATGTCCTCTGTTTCGTATTCCGGCTGGGCCTAGAGCCCGAAACATGGCCGGGCTAGACGGAAGCTCAGAAACACTATTGGACCCATATCCAAAAGAATATATTGGCCCGTTACGGTCCAACATGATCCATTATGCCAAAAAGAGAGGGAGGCAATGGGGATGAGGAACCTTGTTGAATGTGGTTCTGAGTCTGCCCATGAATTCTCTTGCTTCTTGGAGTTTCAAGAGATGCAAAGTTCAAATAAAGTTTTTGCTTTTCTGGGAACTTGGTGGGACTATGATCTAACCGATTCAACCAACTCTTAGCTTCGAAAGAGGAAATCAAGCAAGAATGACTCAAATAACTGATCTACATTCGAAATGAATATACTTGTTCTAAACTCATCAATACAATAGCGAAATATTGTCAAAATGTTCCAGCTAAACAAGATTTCTACACTCATACACTTTCTTTCGAGCTTGAGGCCGCCTTTTCTTCTTGTTTCTCCTCTTCACTGACTGATGTAGGTTTCTCCCCAGGCTGTTCTGTTAACAAATCGGGTTCCTTTTTCAGCTCAGTCTCGAACTCCTTTGCAGCCTGCAACAATTTTGAACACAAATAGTTTATACTCCTAACATGCCGTAGCAAAATAAGGTGACATTAGTAACTATATATCGCTAAAAAATTGTCAAAAGCCTTGAATGTTGAATCTTTTAGCACTTTCAGCTTACATGATTAACAAGGATTTCATTCCCTATCTCATATGCACACACAATCTTACACAGGTTAAAAAGGGAAAAAGTAGGGGTTTATTCGTTCTTTCTCCTAGTCAAAAGTCAAATCCGATATGATTAATGAGGATTTCTTTGCTGGTAGCAACCTTCGAGGTCATGGTTGCACTTCATTTGAAAATCACATTAGGTTAGGTTGGTCTCTTTGGAATTGTCTGCTACATAAGAAATAGTTTTAAGAAGCTAGAAATGATAATGAGAGCCGAAGCAGTTCTAGCTGGTATGGATTTACTCCATTACTGTGTCATGTCGTTGGGCTGGTTCCAGAAAGCCCCAATCCAACCCAAGTTGCATCCCTTACAATTTAAGCTCGCAGGCTAATTATATGTAGAAGTATAAGGTCCAGACATTGTAACAGCAATTAGCGACTATCTTTCTGCTATATAATAAGCTGGAGCAATATCAAGAGGATGATTAACTTAAAGTCATTCTTGGTGACGATTCAGGAGTGCGAGAAGTGACACCGTCATTCTACTCACTCTCTGTATGTATTTACCGGCAATAATAGTCAAAATAATATGAGTATGTGATAGCGTGTAGAAACAGTCAATGGTTTGTGGAGAGACTATCATCTCCTTGATGAAACTTCTCTAAGGGGTGTGAGTGTATTGTTTTCGCTATTAAGAAAGTTTGTAATACAAGGATGCCTAGCGAAGGACTCTTTTTGTTTAGTTTAAACCCCACATCAAAAGGGATTGAGCACATCAACTCTCAAGAGCTCTTAAACAACTAACTGAACTATCCAAAATCCATTCCGGGAGTCAATGACAAGAAACAGACAACTCCACGCATCACCTACGCAGACATGTAAATTGATCTTTCGAATCTAAAATAGATATAACTACACCAGGCACCACAATCTTCAGGCTTCAAAGCAATTATAATGAAATCATACGAAATATACTTCTGTTCTGATTCTTAACAAGGTTTTTTCTGAATACAAAATACGTATCTTTACACATAAGCAAACAGAGCTAGGAATTGGCACAGTTACTATAGCAATACCATCTCAGGCATGACCTATGCATTCACTATCTCAAACAAAGCCTCTGCAATTAGCTCACGAATATAAATTACTCCACTTAATAATAATCTAAAACACAATATGCTGTAGATAATCATCCAAATTATTTCAATTAGTCCCCACTCGTTATTCAATCTCTCATAAGAGAGGAAAATTAAACAAAAAAACAGATGGAATTCTAAGCCTAGATTTTGCATTATTCACCATCTAAATTGAACTGTTCTAATTTTTAAACACTAAAATAAATTAACAACCAGAACATCAAATATCTTCTTCTCCAATCAAATCAACACTAAAACAACATAAAGATTCAAATTTAACTTTAGTTTTCTTCCCCTCTACTTTTATTTATTTATTATTATTTCTGTTATTTCACTACCTTGAACTAAAATAATGATTCATTTATTCAATCACCATAAACCCAATTAGCACAAATAACAAATCAAAATAAAAAATTTCCTTCTTATCATTCATTTTGTGATTAACCAAACAGACCCAGATAAATCAACCAACCTGTTGAAAACTCTTGACAGTCTTGCCAATACTCTTGCCCACTTCAGGCAACTTCTTGGGACCAAAAACCAAAGCAGCCACGCCAGCAATAACAACCAGCTCAGGCACACCAAGACCAAACAAGGCATTGCAAGAAAAACCCTTCTTGGCCTTCTCAGTCCTCCTTCTTCTGGGCCGACCCATAACCAAGGAACTGGCTTTGAAGTTGTTGTGTAGAGAAATTGAGGAGGTGGTGAAGAAAGTGGAGTGAGAGGAAGAGAAGGGAAGAGAAGATGGTGGTGGGGATCTTGAAAGAGAAGGAGAAGAGACAGAGAGAGCTAAAGATGAGGTGATCTCCATGGTTTTTTTAATGGGTTTTGGATGTTTTGGTCAGTTTTTGTGTGTTTCGGAGATGAACAATATAGATAACATAACTGGCTGAGGTGGGGAAGGGGAGTTTTGGAGTTTTGGCCTTTTGGGATTTTTGGCCGCTGTTGTATGTCAAGTGTTTGGTGGACTTGAAGATTTTTTTTTTTATATTATTTTTTCTTTTGAATAAGCAACGAATTTTTTTCACTGATAAATCTATTTATCAGATTAATTCATTTTTACTCTATACTATTACATTATTAATTTAGATTAGGGTTAATTGCACAAACTTTCTCTGAGTTTAGATGATATTGCACTCATATTCAAATTTTCCTTTAATTGCACAAACCTCCCCTGAAGAAAGTTGACTAACGGTTTGACTAACAGCCATCTTAATGGTCTAGGGGTAAAACCGTTCTTTTAACACAAAAATAATTAAAAACTAAAGGATAAAAAAATAACCCCAAAATTTTTCAAAATTATAAATTTGCCCCAACCCACGATCAGTGAAAAGAATAATTAAAAGAAGAAACAAAAAAACTTGAAGAGATGAAGAGATCTGGAACTTCCAAATCTCTTTAAACAAGATAAAAAAAAATAAATTAATTAATTAATTGAAACACTTTGAAGCCCAGATGTCTTCAGAGCCTCTATTTGATGGAGGCTTCATATGATACAGAGGCTCCATCCATCTCATGAGATGGAGAACTCCATCGCATTTGCGATGTAATCTGGTTATGCGATTGGAGTCCTATCGCAGACCATCTGAGCGGCAAATACGATCTTGGCACTAACTCAAGCACTTGAACATTGAATCCGGGGTAGCTGTTGTTGGTGATGTTCATGGTTTATTTTTGTTGAATCATCATCTCTTCTTCAATCCTATCAAGCTGTTCTTGTGCCATGACTATTATTTTTTTAAAAAAATTGTCATGTTTAGATGGGCTCTGTGATGAGTTATGATATGAAGAACTCCAATTGCAGATGGGATAGTCTCCATCGCATAACCCATCGATACATTTTTTTTTTTTTTTAATTGAATGAAGAATAAGATGTGATTTTTTTTTTCTATGTTGAATTTCGATCAAAGATGAGATGGTATTGTTTGGTGGGTTGGGGTGAATTTCCAATTTTGTAAAGTTATTTGGTTAATTTGTAATTATTTTATGGGTAGATCAATAATTATCTAAATATTTGTCAAGGGCATTTGTGTCTTTTCATAATGTCCATCCAGTCAACTGTTACTAGTAACAGTGGTCAATGTTTTTCAGTTGAGGTTTATGCAATTAAAGAAAAAGTTGAATATGCATGTAATATTAACTAAACTCAGGGGTGTTGTGCAATTAACCCTTTAGAATAATTAAACATTCAGTTATATATATATATATATATATATATATATATATATATATATATATATAGAGGAAATTGGGGTTTTTAATCAAAAATTAAGGGGATGTATTGTTTTTGTCCACCATTATGATTTTTATTGTTTTTGTCACTAAATGGGCTGTGAGCCCATAATTGCCCCTCATTTTTTTTCATTATCTCTTCTCACTCATTTTCTCTCCCATTTGTTGGCTGAACCATTTTTTTATTTCTTTCTCTCCCACCAGTTCTTCTTCTTCATCTTTCTCTCCTCTCTTCTCTTTCTCTCTCACTATCTCACGCCTCCTCTCCTCTTCTCTCCACAATCTTCTTCTTCTCTTTCTCTCCTCTCTTCACTTTTTATATCACGTTCACGTTTTTTCCAGATTTTTGAAAAAAAAATATGAAAAAATTTCTCCTCCTCTTTAGGCCGAACGACCGATCGACGATCAGACGTCAGTCGGACGTCCGATCTTCCTCCTCCTCCTTCTTCTTTCTCTCCTTCTTCTCTCTTTCTCTCCTCACGTTTTTTCCAGATTTTTTTTTAAAAAAATCAGTTTTTTTTTTTGTTGAAAAATTTCAAGATTTAAATAAATAAGGTTTGGATTTGAGTTTGAGTAGTGGTAGTGGTTGTGCTTGTGCTTGTGGTTGATTTTAGGGATTTTTTTTTAAAAAAAAGCAGGTTTTTTTTTTTTAAAAAAAAAAATCAGATCTGAAATTTTTTCCAGATTTTTTTTAAAAAAATTCAATTTTTTTTTTTGTTGAAAAATTTCCAAATTTAAAAAAGGTTTGGATTTGAGTTGTGGTTGTGGTTGTTGTTGTTGTTGTGGTTGTGCTTAAAAAAATTCAGATTTGTGATTGTATTTAAGTTTGGATTTGAGTATTGTAAGTTTGAGTATTGGTTGTGGTTGTGATTTTAATTTTTTTCTCAGACCGGCGTGTTTAATTGTGTTACTGGTGTGTTTAAACCAATTAAACACACCACACCAGTTGTAAACCAATTAAACACACATGGGAGCCCAATTAAACACACCAATATTATCATTAAACAAACCGGACTAAATGAATTAAACACCGAACTAATTAAACACACCAGACCATCAATAAAAAAAATCAATTAAACACACCAGTGCAAACCAATTAAACACCTCGGACTAATTAAACACACCATGCCATCAATTAAACACACCGAACTAATTAAACACACCAAGCCAAACATATTAAACACACCAGATCAAACAAATTAAACACACCAAGCCAAACCAATTAAACGCACAAGTGCAAACCAATTAAACACATCAGGTCAAACCAATTAAACACACAAATGCAAACCAATTAAACACACTAGGCCAAACCAATTAAACACACCGGTGCAAACCGGTGTGTTTAATTGATGGCCTGGTGTGTTTAATTCGTTTTACCCCGGTGTGTTTAATTGTTTTTGCGTTGGTGTGTTTAATTGTTTTTGTCTGGTGTGTTTAATTGGTGGTCTGGTGTGTTTAATTAGTCCGGTGTGTTTAATTCATTTTGCCTGGTGTGTTTAATTAGTCCGGTGTGTTTAATTCATTTTGCCTAATGTGTTTAATTCGTTTGCCTGGTGTGTTTAAACAAAATAAAATCTAAAAAGTTTGTTTGAAAAAGATCAAATTCGAAAAATCTCAATTTTTTTTCAACAAAACCCAAACCCAAACACAACTCTCACCATTCATAAAAACAACCACAACCCAAACTTAAATACAACCACAAATCAACAACTAACACTCAAATCCAAACATTTTTTTAAATCTGAAAATTTTTCAAAAAAAAAAACTGAAAATTTCCCAAATCTGAAAATTTTTGTTTAAAAAAAACATAATTTTTTTTTTAAAAAAATCTGGAAAAAAAAAAGGAGAAAGAAAAGAAGAAGAAGAAGAAGATGAACTTGTGAGAGAAAGAAGACGTGAAAGAGAGAGAGGAGAGAAAGAGAGAAGGAGGAGAGAAAGAAGAAGAAGAAGGAGGCGTGAGAAAGGAGAGAGAGAAAGAGGGAAAAAAAATTTGTAAAGAAGGGCAATCTTGTCCAAAAAGTGGAAATTTTGACAAAAATAGTAAAAATATTAATCTTGGACAAAAACAATAAACCCTATAATTTTTTGGCTAGTTATGGAGTTCTCCCTATATATATATATATATATATATATATATATATATATATATTTGAAGTATTACATTTATAATTATTACAATAGGGCAGTCGGGATCTGCCAAGATCAGACAATATATGTGCGGTCCGGATAGGGCTGTCGGGACCTGCCAAAATCAGACAATATATGTGCGGCTTGGATAATTCCTCCCATCAATCGAGAAAAAACTTCTACACATACTTGTAAAATACGCATGGTGGGACTTGAACCCCTGACCACCAGGTGTGGAGGGGAGGCACACTATCATCTCTGCTAAGAGGTGATATACTTCATATAGCTTATTAACATGTGCAAATGATTCTCAAAATTTTGATCTAAATTAAATGGGTTGTGTGCGCGATTAATTATTATTTGTAATTATTACAATTAATTTATGATTTGGAAGATGGATTTATAACTCGAAACCAAAATTTAAAATTTCAATTAACACAAAACCCAACATCATTTGAATACATACAACCCTAATCTATCACTTAAATACACATGCAACCATCAATCAAGTCAATACATCCAATAATAGGTACGAATTTGAAGAATCCTAACTCTAACACTTAAAAATCCGTACATCAGAGGATTTGTAGAGGGATTTCATTCAAAATAAATGTATAAAACTGTTAAGCACACATGCAATCTTCAATTCGAATCAAAAAAATCCATTTCGTCCAAAAATCCAAACCTAACCCTAACACTAGCCAATCTTCGGTTTAAAAGAGAGAGAAAAAAAAAAGATTTTATAACAAATTAAAGCATGAAAATGGATTGAAATAGGATTACCTACCTTTTGCAATAAATGTACAACATTGTTAAGCACACATGCAATCTTCAATTCGAATCAACAAAATCCATTTCGCCCAAAAATCCAAACCTAACCATAACACTAGCTGATCTTCAGTCTAAAGGAGAGAAAAAGAGAGATTTTGTAACAAATTAAAGCATGAAAATAGATTGAAATAGGATTACATACCTTTTGCAATTGATTCTTGAAGAGTTGCACAAGAAATCGTGAAGAGATTGAAAGAAATTTGAGAAAAAAATTCGAAAAACTAATTTGGGTGATTACATCACAACCTCTCGTCACTCACCTCTCATCAGGTTGGGGTCAGGATTGATTGGTATCTTCTTCACATTGCACACGCCGCCACTCTCGGCCTCTCTTGGTCTCTCTCTCTCTGAATTCAAAATCAACGGTTCTTCTCTCCTCTCTCTTCTTTCATAGATTCCTTTTGTTTTGTTTTTTTCTGTTTTTTTTTTAATTCTTTTAGAATGAAGGACAGTTTCGTCTAAATTGTGGATTGTTTGGTAGGAACAATAAAAATGCTAATCCTGGCTAAAATTAGTAAATCCCCTAATTTTTGGTTACTTATGAATTTCACTGGTTTGAGAGTGTGAGATATTTAAAAAAGTGAAAACAAAGATAAGAATAATTCTTGACCATCCGATTTTAAGAAGGACACTTATAAATTGATCTTTCAAAGCTCAGCACAATTTAGTAGAGGATATTTATCCGCACATCAAACCCACACACACACACACACACACACACACACACACACATATATATATATAGGAAATAGGGGTGTATAAGATGAATTTGGATCCTCAGCTGAGCTGATATTTGTCCTAATTTATATAAATCTACTGAAATGTGTAATCAATGGCTGTAATTTATTTGCACATCATCTTTTAGCAGAGCTGGTAGTGCACCTCCCTTCCACATAAGTGGTGAGAGGTTCAAATCCTACCATACGCATTTTACAAGCATGTGTGTGAAGTTTTTTTTTTTGGGTTGTAAGAGTAGTTATCTCCCGTTATAGGAGTAGATATTTGGGCTGTACATGTCTTGTTTGATCTCAGCAAATCCCGACAGTCATATTGTAATAGTTCTTATAATACTTAAAAAAAAAAAAAAAGTGGCTGTAATTTATTTCTTTTATTTATTTCAATTTCATTATTTTTAAATGCAAGTATTATTCTCAAGTGCTTTAGATCAGGAAAAAGATCAGCACAGTAGAGAATCCTAATCCATATAAGATTATGTCTAAACCATGGTATTAACGGCTTTGTAACACTACAGAGTCACTCCATGTGCATACTCTCCCAATTACACTTTTTTTTCTTGAAACGTTTTCATTATATAGACAACCACTGTGTAAATTTTTTAAAGGCTAATTGGCACAGATGCCCCCTGAACTCTTCAAAAATTTGCACATTGCCCCCTGAACGTTTTTTTTTCGGCAGTAAACCCCCTAAACTAACAGAGATTTGCAAAAGCTGACGGAATGGCAACGGAAGCCACATTCTGTCTAGTCATGTGCGCCTCACGTGTCCCACAGTATAAAATTTTAAAGAGTTTAGGGGGCATCAGTGCCAATTATCTTAAAAACTATTATATAAATAAAAAGAAATTAATAAAATACATTAAAATAAAATTAAATGTTATTAAATTAAATATTAGTTATTATTATCAAAAAATTAAATAATAATTCAATTTTAAAATAATTAAATAATATTAAAATAATTAATAAAATATACAAAAACATTTTACAAAACTAAAATAATAATAAAAAAAGAATATTGAATAATAAAAAATCTTATATCTTAAAAAATTTTATCATCTAAATCTCATCTCCAATCACCATCTTCTTCTTCATAAATAGAAAATTAATCAAAATATTAAATAATTAGATTAAATAATTAATATTGAATAATAAAAAATCTTATATCTTAGATTAATTTTTTATTTATTTATAATATTTTGAATAAGAAGAAGATGGTGATTCAGTGGTGGTGATTGGAGATGAGATTTAGGTGATAAGATTTTTTAAGATATAAGATTTTTTTATTATTCAATATTTTTTTATTTTTATTTTTTTTTAGTTTTGTAAAATGTTTTTGTATATTTTATTAATTATTTTAATATTATTTAATTATTTTTAAATTAAATTATTATTTAATTTTTTTGATAATAATAATTAATATTTAATTTAATAACATTTAATTTTATTTTAATGTATTTTATTAATTTCTTTTTGTTTATATAATAGTTTTTAGGATAATTGGCACTGATGCCCCCTAAACTTTTTAAAATTTTATATTGTGGGACACATGAGGCGCATGTGACTAGACGAAATGTGGCTTCCGTTGCCATTCCGTCAGCTTTTGCAAATTTCCATTAGTTTAGGGGGTTTACTGCCGAAAAAAAAAAGTTCAGGAGGCAATGTGCAAATTTTTGAAGAATTCAGGGGGCATCTGTGTCAATTAGCCTTTTTTAAAAGCCCAGGCTACTATGTAATATTATTCCCATGGTTTAGACATAATATTATCTTCGGAGGTTTATATGTGTGAAAATTTAAATATATCTCTAGCTAAAGGATACCGTAGCAAAACTAAGAAATTGATTGCGGCCAGCCTGCCACACATAGAGGTAAATAGAGGTGTCAATCGGATCGCATTCGGATTGGATATTTTGTATCGGATCGGATATGTATTTTTTCAGATTCGGTTCAGACTTGGACTCGAAGTTGAATATGAAAATTTTTGGACCGGATTCGGATTTATTTTGGATTGGATTCAGATTTTGTTTAAAAAACAATATTTAAAAAACAATTTAAATTAAACAATGTCAGTTTTTTTAAATTAAAAAAAAAATGTTCTATACATAAAGTATGTGCAGTGTGAGTCTTTTTTCAAAATTAATTAAAAATATATATATTTGAACATAAATAAAATGTTACTTATTATAAAATTGATAAATATATATATATATATTACAATAACCGGATCGGATTCAGTGTCGGTTTCGGATCCATATCAAATCGGATTCGGATAATCCGAACAGTACTTTTATACATGCCGTATCCGAAAAATCGGATACAGATACATACGGATATGGACTTTTTTTTATCCGATTTTCGGATCGGATCCGAATATCCAAATCCAATTTACACCAGATGTACAAGACTAATCATGGAGATCTAATTTGATACAGGTGCTCCATCTCCATGCCCATAGCATAAGGCTATAAGAAGAAAGTCAAACCTAAAGTTATTCAATTTTTTTATTGGTAGCTAGTTTAGTATTTAAAAGTTGTTTTTTATTTTGTTATATATATATATATATATATATATATTTTAAGGTTAACCCATGTCCTTAAAGTACATGTTAATAATTATAAAAATACTATAAAAAAAATATATTTATTGTACTTATTATCTCAATCAATCAGAAATGTTCAAGTCAGTACGTATTGATATAACTTTATTAGTGTATTGAATGTGAACTATTAATTTACATACTTTGACTCAAAGTGTATGCACTTGTCAAGGCTTCTCTATAATCAATGGTCCACATGCATTGGTACTGATGTAGTTACATCAGTACGCATTGATATGAATGGGACCGCTTCATCAATACAATAAATATATTTTTATAATAAATGATTTCCTTTCCCTTAATGACTCCCTTAAACGTGTTTGGTAGAGCTCATTCTCTTAATTATGGTGTGGCTTCAACCTCCTTAAATGGGCTCCACATAATTAATTTAATTTAATGGCCCTTTATAATAACATTCACTCTTCTTCTCTAAGCTGGGCACGCACATGTTAATATTACACGATATTAAATACAAAATAACAAATTATCCTCATACAGTCAGACTAGTCAAGATCGAACAGTTTACCCAAAAACGAACCGTAGTGAACGGCACTAGAAAGTCAAATCCTGAGCATTAGTTGTTAGTAAAATTAAGACTATTTATGAGCACAGAGAGACATTGTGTCCCCGCCTTCCGCACTGAACACAAAAATTTGGTAGGCATTCATATCGTAACATGACAGTTATGGTCCTTATGGACTCTCACCATCCAAAGAAACCTTCAAGGCTTCAATGAACGCTTTAGAGGCTGAGAAACATTAATATTGACTCGCAAGTCGCAAGCGAATGAACTTCCCCAGGCAGTCTCCGGTAGCAAACTTCATACAAGAGAAACCCCACTTGTTCTTCTAAAATAAGAAGATCGTTACTGATGTTTCAACCCCGTGAAGGATTTTCCATATGAGGTCGATAAAGTTGAAAGCCTCCCTGCATGTTAACTTGACTGGTTGCCAAGACCTTCCCAACCAGACTTAATTATGTCACTTTCCGTTCCCTGGCATCACGTACGAACCGACCCCTCAAATTAAAATCAGCCTCATCGTCATTGATGCTAAGTTCTCAACAAATTCTTGCGATTTCATCTGAATCTATTGAGGTTCCTGCAGGTTGAAGAATCCGTTCCAAAAAAGAAAAAACGGCTATGTCTACTTACAATGCGTTCACCAGAATCCGGAGAGAACCATCATTAGAAGAAAAACATTCATGGGGCACTAACTTTCGGATGTTGTGTTAAATTAATATGCCTTAAATTATCTAAACTACTGCTATGAGGCCTATCGTGGAACCTCTCACCGAAGTAGAAAGATTCTCAATTCCCATACATGTTTATAAAATGTGTATGATGAGACTATAATAAATTTATGTTTAAATTATCATCCATAAATCTCCGATATAATTTAGACGTACTTATATATGATTAGATAATTAAATATATTACAGTAATCCTTAAACCTCGGTATGTTGCATCAACTGAGTCATTCTAGCTAAGAAATTTTGTATAATTACTTTAGAAGAGTAATCATCACATTGATGTGCTTCTTAAAGTTATTGAACCATTACATTGTGGCCAGTCATTAGGACTCTAACTCAGCTGGTGGGAGGACGGGCTTGGGACAGGGTAACTTCCAGATCAGCGGATCAAATCCTACCTAGGCGAAGGCGAGTTCTGATTTACCCGCTTGCATCTTTGTGTGGCCGGAAGTGTGGGTCGAGGTTTCTTATTTGTCCTACTCCATAACATCCAACAAATAGACCGTCAGAACCAACAAGTTGGTTATTGGTGTGTCATGCAGTTGGGGAGGATAGGCGGATGGGTGTCTAGACGAAGTCCAGGATCCTCGATACCAAAAAAAAAAAAAAGAAGTTATTGTCAAGAGATTCAAAATCGATTAAATAAGTAAACAACTTGACTTTTTAAAAAAATAAAATAAAAAATAACTTTGTATCACATATATAATTTATAGAATTAATTAAGATTAATTAATAAGTTAATTTTAACCTTTCAAAAATAATATTCTATTGTTATATTGCAAAATACCAAACTAATTAGGTTATTCCCTTGAAATCAAAGGTTGACATTTTTTAAAAAAGAAAAGGAAAAAAAAAAAAAAAAAAAGAAGAAGAAAAATACCATTAAAAAACCAAACATTACAAAGCTTGAGAAACATCTAACAAAACGGAAGCAAAACAAGGAAGGAGATCCTCCAACCAAATGCATGGAAACATCTGCATTCTGCAACGGCATGTGCCACGGCATTGGCCTGCCTAGGTACAAAAGAGAGAAATATAATAAGGGGAAGTAACACTTTTTAACCAAAAAATTAAGGAGATTCCTATTTTTACCCAGAATGAGTGTTTTATTGTTTTTAATAAATTTTCCACTGAATAGACAAATTTACCCCTGTCTTTTCTATTTATTTTATTTTTTAAAACCAATTTTCTTTTCTTTTTTTTTTAAAAAAAAAACCTTTTTTATTATTTTTTTAAAAATTATTGGAGGTCGCCCAGACCTCCAATGGAGGTATGTGCAACCTCCAATGGAGGTCACTTTCCACACCAAAAAAAATATATATAAAAAAAAAATTATGAGAAGAAGGAGGAGGAGGAGGAAATTAACACACCGGTCTTCAATTAAATACACTAATCTTCTTTAATTAAACACATTAGTCTTCTTCAATTAAATAAGTCAAAACGGTAGCGTATTTAATTGAAGAAAACTAGTGCGTTTAATTTAAAAAAAAAAAAAAAAAAAACAGGTGGTGTGTTTAATTGAAGAAAACTGATGTGTTTAATTGAAGACTGATATGTTTAACTGAAGACTGATGTGTTTAATTGAAGAAGATTGATGTATTAAATTGAAGACCGGTGTGTTTAATTTTTTTCTAGATCTGGAATTCTTCCACCTTCTTCTTCGTCTTCTTCTCCTTCATTTTTTTTTAGATTGGAAGCCCGACCTCCATTAGTAGAGGTTGGACCTCCAATAAAAAAAAAGTAAAGAGTATTTTTTTTTTTACAAAAATATTTTTATTTCAGAAATCATTAAGGGTATTTTTGTCTTGTCAGTGGAAAGTTTAGTAAAAACAATCAAAACAGTAATGCTGGATAAAAATAAAAACTCCACTAATTATATGATTAGTTTCAATTTTAACCCTATAAATAAATGGATACCAGAATCTAAAGCCAACACTTCGGCAATCTCCACGGAAAAAGAACCAACAAACTTTCTAGCCAAACCATTCATCACTTGACCGACAACATTTATGGTGGCTAGATTAATGCTAGGTTTTTTCTTTCTTTTTCGAAAAACCAAATAATTAATCCTAGCTAGCAATGTATTTATATATATTCCATATCTGAAAATGCATTATTTTTTATGTATATAATCAGTGCTATGTACGTAATGAGTATCTAAGAAGAAGAAATTATTTATATATTATCTCCCCATAGAATGATGAAAATGATTCATTACAAAAATCTGAAATTTCTCAAACCAACTTTAATTTGATTCCTACAGAATCACACACCGTAGCTTGGCGTAGGAATCATACTTGAGGATATCTAAAAAAAAAAAACATGTCAAAAAACTTACCACAAACACAAATCATAATACTTAACTCTGAGGAGATCGGTGCCAGATTTCAGAGGATCGTTGGGAGTACTAGCTACTTCGGCGCAAAGGGCCATGAGCAGACGATGGTGTCTGCTTGTCATCTTTTTTGGTTTTTCCTGATGATGAAGTCTGCTTTTTCTCAGTGTTTTCCTTTTTCAGTGCGTTGTTAATTTCCTTGAGGAACAGTATTGACTTGGAAGGTATCCTGCTGTGGCTGTGAGGTAACACGAGATTTCTGATGAGTAGCCTTTGGCTGTGGCTGTGAGTTAACACCAGATTTCTGAGGAGTATAGTCTGGTACTTTCTGCTCAAAAGCTTCCTTAATCTTTTCTGATGATCTCGTTTTTCCATGCGTAGATTCTGGAGTGAATTTATGATCACTTCGTGGAAATATAACCAATCCGAACGTACTCTGATGAGGTGTCTCTTGTTTAGCCCCAGCAGGAGAACTATTTTTTTTTGATAATCGATCAGAATTGTTGGAGATGTCACTTTTACCAGTTTCTGCAGGCAACTTATCATTTCCTCCACCTAGCACATAATTAAATTTACTCTGACCGAATTGACTCTGATGTGTACGAGGCTTTTCATTAGCCCTAGAGCTCTCTGCAGTGGAACAACTTATCAGGGCTCTTATTTTTTTTAGCATCTTCAGCATCTTTCTCTTTTTTCTCTTTTTTACCGGAGCTTGCCAGAGCTGGTGATTTAGATTCTCTCCCTTTGGACTAATCATTATAAAATATTCGTCTCCCCCTCTCTCCTCATTTATTTTATGTTAATGACATTGGTGGGAAATTGTGAGAAATCTTAAAGCATCTCTGATGCCATTTGGAGAAAATTTCTTACCACTTAAGATAGATAGATAATTAGGTAGAAAAAACCTTTTGAATGCAATTATATAACTTCATTATGGAGTTGATGTGTCAAAAATATTTTTAGAGAATAAGGAGACGGGTTTATAACTTTAGAAACTCTTCTAGAAATCTTAGTCCACATTTCTAACTATTTCCACCAATAATTACAGTTCATTTAATTGTACAATAAAAAATGAGACAAAGCGAGACAAAATGGATGCATAATTGCATTAGAGATGGAATATATATTTACTATTATTATTTTTTGCTAAAATGAATCCAAGAGAAATGTTGATAGGTTACTACTTAGAAACTCAAAAATGCATATTAGCATTAAAGATGCTCATAGTCAGTATTTCTAGGAGTCTTCATAATCTAAAAAATAATCCACATAAGCTTCGTATATTTAGATTAGATAATTACATTGGAGATGTTTTTTTTTACATTATTATCTATCAATCCTATGTGACAAATATTTTTACCCAAATGCATTATGCATTTGGAATGCTCTTATGTTTTAAATACACTGAAGTTTATTTAATGGCTTAATATTTTGCATTGATTACGTTGTATGGTTAGTGGGACCTAGAGAGTTAAATTTTGTCCTTCACTTGTTCATTGATTACGTTGTATGGTTGGAATTGGCAAGTGCAAAACATACACATTCCAGTACTGGATACACATGTAACTCGACATTATATGTTACGTATATTTGAACAAAATACAATATATATATATATACAGAAATTCTATTATCAATTCGAACTGACAAGAACTGACAAAAGTTATATCAGTTCCTTGTATGTGGGCCACTGGATTTAAATACTTTGACTGACAAATGCAAGTTCGAACTGATAATAGAAAGACTGTATATATATATATGTACAATTTTTCTATTGTCAGTTCGAACTGATATAAAATATATTGGTTCCTTACATGTGGATCATTGGATTTAAAAGATGCTTTGACAACATATGGGTCATTGGATTTAAATGCTATGATTTGGCTGTATGCATTTGTCAAAGCATCTTTTAAATCCAATGGTCCACATGTAAGGAACCGATATATTTTATATCACTTCGAACTGACAATAGAAAGACTATATCAATTCCTTATATATAGGCCATTGGATTTAAAAGATGCTCTGACAAGTACATACAGCCAAATCAAAGCATTTGAATCCAATGACCCACATGCAAGAAACTGCTATATTTTATATTAGTTCGAACTGAGAATAGAAAACTGTATATATATATATATATATATATATATATTTACGGTCCCGTTCTAGTCAGTGCGCATTGATGTAACTACATCAGTACCAATGTATGTGGACCACTGATTATAGAGAAGCTTTAACGAATGCATACACTCCGAGTCAAAATATGTGAATTTAATGGTTCACATCCAAAGCACTGACGAAGTTATATATATGGAATTTCATACTTGATTGATACATCAAAAGATTACAATTAGAGCATATAAATACACAAATAAATTCCTACTAACTACTAACCACTACAATTAATGCTACTAATGCTAAAACTAATAACTACTAACTACTAACCACAACCTAATTACATGTATTTCCACACTCCCCCTCCCGCTAGTTCAAAGATATCTATCATTCCCAGCTTTCTAATAGATGAAAGAAACATAGGTCGAGTCAACCCTTTAGTGAAACTCCTTTCAACACTAGTTTCGACGATGACGGTGGAACAACAGTTCAACGCTGGTGGGAATATTCTGGATGCAAGACATTCACTTTTGACTCCAAAATCAATACAGATACAAGCTTGTGTTGATGATTGGATAAAGGCGCAAAACAGACAACAGGAAATCGAGCAAGACGAACCTTACGATTTCTTTAAAGATAACCAACCTGAAAGTGGAACGGATAATCATGACAACGATTAGTCCACGTCATCACCAAACCTACAATAAAAGGTAAGAGAACTATGTAGCATTTGATTCCTCTAAACCCCAATAGGATACATAGGCAACTTAATTGTGGTAACAATAAAGTGCAAGGCCAATTTTACATTTTTCAGTTTTATTTTAATTTAATTTTTTAATTTGTCATTTATTTATTTCATTTTATTTTCGGGTGACCCAATAAAATGCATTTACAATTTTACATGTCTAATTTTTTTTTTTTTATTAAATAAGATTAAATATATATATATATAAACCGATTCTGAACCGTCGAAACTGGAACTGAAACCAAACCAGAAGTCTACCTGTACATACTAATTATACACACTATGTTTCTCTAGTCGGAGCTTGCATGACGATTCACTACAACAAGACAAACGTTTAACGACATAAAATTCATGTTGTTAATGTGCTTAACAACATGCAAAGAAAAATGTCATTCAATCCAGTTATTACAACATTCACATGATGTTGTGAAATTTTATTGTCACATGCATGTTGTCTAATGTGTGTTTTTTTTTTTTTAAATAAATAAAATTATTTATCAGATTGCAAAATAAATCTAGAACTAAAATATAAAAAGAAGATTTTTGTACAAGTAATAAAGACATGGCAATTGCCAACAGAGGCGTAGCTCATCTGGTAGATGGACGTTGGGCAAATGACTCCCAGATCAATTGCTCGAATCCTACCAATGGCGAAAGCTTTTAAAAAAACACCTAGTCCCGAATTAATAGATATTGTCAAAAAAATAAAAATAAAATAAAGACATGGCAATTAAATACTTCCAAATTGATTTCTCAAATTGTAAATACAATAAATCATAGAGTTACAATTAAGTCATTGAAACTCCAAACTAAAAGAGGGCACAACAAATTGTATATATTCATAATACGTAAATAAATAGAGACTATAATTACAAATAAAATGAGCTTCACATAGACGCCGTCTGTCCCATCCAAGAAGTCAAAATATAAAAGGGCTGATGCAACATTTGCTTTTGGTGGACCAAACAAGTCTGCCAGCCCTGTTGGAGAATTTTCATCTACGGGCTCGTAGTTCTGAAAATCATTTTCCAGGACTCTCAATTTGTGTTTCACAATCTAACAACATACTTTTCTGCAAGGGAGAAAGTTCAGAATATAAACGTATTAGAGCCCATGTTCATGCTCAACTTAAATGAAAGCTTTTACATAGTATGCATGGTTTTATAGGCAAACAATTCCATCTATTATTTTTCCTCACTGGGCCTACCGCCTACCGGTGATCATGGATTATAACTAGTAATCGATTTCGAGTTTCCTACCATAACACAACTATCAACAAAATTACTAGCCATCACTCAGTTGAATTATATATGTGGAAGGTTGAAGCGAAGGCTAACGTCATGGTTGCAATAGAGAATAACAAGGCAATATCCAGACGCTTAATATATTGCGCAAATGTTGCAGTGTATTTTGACTGGAGTCATTAACAATCTAATTCTAAACACAAAATATTTAACAAGTACTTCACTATTATCAGATTGAATGTAATCTACTGACCAGCCTAGTGAGAATAAAAACATTATCAGGTTAAGAGAGTCAAGAGACTACTCCAAAAATATCATGGCTTACTCAGCAGAGTTAAAGAAAAAGAAAATGAGTTGTGCTTACTGAACTGTCCACCATCTTGTCTAAATCATCATTGAATCCCCCATCATCACCATCAGCTGCAAAATCTGATGTAACATGTAAATTATATATATATATACATATATATATATATATATATATATATATATAAAAGGGAACAAAATTTGAAAAGCTCAAGTTACTCTTTTGTTTTAATAGGGTCTTATACCAAATAATTTTTATCTTATTGAGCCTTATGTACCTAAACGAACTGAGGAAAACAGAATACAAATCAATAGCAGCAAACAACTTGATTGCCCAACAGGGTTAAAGGACTTATAACCAAAATTCCAAGATACAGATTTGATCATTTTAACATCCTATTGTCTTCTCTCTGGACAACGAAAAACATTCTAGAATCTTGTGGTCCTGTTAAAAGAGAATGACTCATTTAGGAATTATACAGACAATGCAACTAAAACAATGGCTCATGCAAACTTCAAATGCTTGGAATAGACATTCCACTCAAGTTGTGCAGCTTGATGATTCGTCTAAACAATGTTGTATGTATGTCATATAAGGATCCACAAATGAGCATTCTGGATTCACTTTGGGCTATTAAACAAAAAATAAAAAACAAAATGGAAAAAAAAAAAAAAAGAAGAGATAGATGATTGATAGGGACTTATGAATAGGCTGCATAACACAACTTAAACAGTAGCAAATGCTAAGTGAAAAGAGGCAACAAACTGATTGCATGGCATGAACGACCTTTTAAATTGCAATAAGGAAGATTCATTCTCAACAATGTTGTATGAATAGATATGCACAGACGTAGGGAAAAATGTGAATCTAACAAGAAAAGGGTGATGTAAAACGACCACTTCTTTTTTTTAAATACCTTGGTCCACATGTTAGCCAGTCATTTTATTCAATCACCATGGTCCACAAGTTAACATGTCACTCCACCCAGGAGAAGTACATCCAATTCTTGTTCTGTAGCTGATGAGGTTGATGTTTTACTCTGCTGATTTGATCGCTGCACCTCTGATTTAGGAGTTATTTCAATTTTTGAGGTTCTTTTGCCACATCTTTTATTTGTTCTGAAGATTGGAGTTTAACCTCTTCCATGTATCGCTTCTCGTAGCTAAAGGAAAGCACAAGAAAGGACAAATCAACACACATAAAAAAGAAAAGAGAAATGATTTGTGCAACCGGGTCGCGCAACTTTTGCGGCCCAATAGTGTATTTTTGAAAAAAAAACATGTGGATCCCACGTATTAAATGCACGGACCCCACATGTTTTTTACAAAAATTGCACTACGGGGCCGCAAAGGTTGCGCGACCCCGGTTGCGCATAGAATCACTCAAAAGAAAAAGGAAAGAAAGAATAGAGCTGGAAGCCAAGTAATCAATATAGTAGAGTAAGGGATATTTCTAAAAGTACCATAGCTTCCAAACACATGTACAAGTATGAAAGCAAGCATTTACATCAATGTCATATGTCTGTGCAAATCATACTGTAAGCACAAAACATATTATAATATGTTATAATATCACATATTTAAGCACAAATTCAAAAAACGAAGAATGCAACTGAATGTTCATAGATTTTAACATAGGTAAACATATGCCCTTTTGCTAAAGTGCCAAATGTTATCAGCAATATATTAAGCAAAGTTTTATATCGTAGATTTTTCAAAATTAGAAATGTATTTTTCCATCAATTATTTCGGGTTCAACACTGCTATCAATGAAAAAGAATTTAATATCCGGTCATGTTACACTTACACCCAATATCCAGTCACTCGATAAAAAAATTTAATCAATTTGAGGCACACATGGGAAACGAACTTGTCCTTGTATTCAAGGCTTTCCAGCTATAGTTTATATCATCAATCAGCAAGAAACTTCAGGAAGCAAATAGCACATACAGCATCAACTAGCAAGTAAACATTGACTAAGGAATATAGAGTAAAACTATAAATGGAAATATGCTTGAAAAGATCAAATAAATCATATAATAAGACTTAATATATTTCCAGGAGAATTTTTTATACGAACTCACCTTCTGAGACCAAATCACGGTGGTTGTGGCGGTCGCAGTGCTCACGGTGGCTGTGGTGGTCACGGAGCTCATAGTGATTGAGAGAGAGAGAGAGAGAGAAAGTGGAAATTAGAATTGTAAGAAAAAGTTTAAAAGATATTAAAAATAATAATAATAATAAAATAAAATTTGGCTTTTTAAAATTGTTAGAAGGTAGCTCAAGTTGGGCTTTTAAAATTGGGCTGTCAACTTTCATATTGTCCAAGTTGTTATTAAACCTCCAAATTTGATAATAAGAACGTCCTAAATTTGAAAATTGTCATTGAGCATATTTAACGACTTTCGTTTTTGCACGTTGTTATGCCCTTGTTCAGGGCCGGCCATGTTGTGTTGTTAGAGGGGCGGCCGCCCCAGGCCCCATTTTTAAAGGGCCAGATTTCCATGTTTTGAGTATTAGTTTAATGATCAATTTTCATGTTTACATATTTTGAGTATTAGTTTAAGGGTTCATTTTAGTTGTTTTTAAAAAAAAATTATAAAAGGCCCAAATATTTGTTTTAGGTATTAATCTAAATGTTTGGGATCAAAGAGGCCCATATAAAAAATAGTTAAAACAATACAAAAAAAATAATAATTTAAATTGGGCCTAGTACAAACAAAGTCCAAAGATTTTGGTATATCACCTGGTGGTCCAATAGGGTTTCTTCTTATTCCCAAATTTTGTATCTCATTTCTTTCAACCTCTCAACTCTCAATGACTCAACACTCCCTTTTGGCCTTGTTGTTAAAGACATATTTCGGTATAATGATTTGTGAGCAACCGAATGAAATTTAATAAATTTTTTTAGGAATAATCTCACCAGCATTCTTGTTGTTTAAATAATTATTAATTTAATATCTACTGTTTATTATGCATAAATATGTTCTTTTTATTTTATTTGACTAAAAAACATTATTGTTTTCTGTTGGATTAAAATTAGGGTACGGATACTGACACTCATAAATATGATAAGCACATCTATATTTATAAGAATACTCATGTCTAAAATTTAAAATTAAAACATTACTATACACACCCATCTTAATGCCAATAGTACCCTTATTTAAATGAATGTTTTCATTTTAATACAATTTATTTATAAACCCTCATAAGTTATTAACACACCCAATAAAAAAAAAAAAAAAAGTCTAATAATTTAAAGAATGTAACATTGAAGTCTTAGTGGCTTTAGCCAACATATTTGCAATAGACTGGATGGATATTATATGCAGGAGAATTCAAGAAAGTAAGGTTTGAAACAACTATGTGTTCTGATGATACAAGTTCCACTAGAAGAGGACGGCTATAATTTAAGGATTTAAAGTTGAACCAATCCCACCAAACCGATCCCCGACCATCAATGGTTCCATTATCACCTAGTGCAATGTCAAGTTGTTCATGTGAGACATGTGAGAAATTTTAACAATGATTACGACAGGGAAAATAATGATTGAAAAATAACGATTACTCTTCCAACAAAACAAAATAGAATAACAAGCAAACATGATCAAAATTGTACCCGATACAAACTTTCTTCTATGACAATAACTTTTTTTTTTTTATATATATATATATATAACAAGATTTTATTAACAACCAAAACATGGAACAAAGGAATAACAAACCAACAAGCCACAACGAACCCAAACAACAAACACCAACTAAAACAACAATTTGAAACCTTACTTTGATTCTTTAGAATCTAGAGAGAACACCCAAAATTTAGTTTTCAAGTAAAAAATAATTTAAGTCTATTTTCTCTTCTACAAAAACTAAAATTTTGATATAATGTATAAGCATAACTATACCTCGTAATTTGTAAATTCACTATTGTAATCCATAGTACATTTGACTCCAACATTGTTCATGCTCTGTTGAGAATTCATAAAAATTCGAAAATTCGATAATTGTTCCAACAATTGTATATGTACTGCTATCTTTTAAAAAAAAAAAAAAAAAAAAAATTTACTTCTCACCTTTTTTCATTGATAGGGTTCATAACAAAAATAAATAAATAAAGAAATACGTACCTCTATGATCAGAGTCCTCTGAAAATTCTTGTTCCATTACTTTGGTGTATGATAATGGGAGATTTTGCCGCCGTTGGGCTTCTGTTCTTCTCGTTTTTTTTTTTTTTTTTTTTTTTAAAGAAATAGAATTAAGGTTGAATTAGGGTTTTTTTTTTCTTTTTTTTTTTAATAAAGTGATATAGTTGAAGTTATGACTGTAATTAATGGGTGTAAATAGTATTTTATTTTTAATTAACTAATTTGTCCTTATTGGTAAATTCCTATTGGGATATTTTTGTAATTTTTTTTTTTAAAATATGGGTGTGCTTATCATATTTATGGGTGTCAACATCGGCTCCCTTAAAATTACTGTTTATTATGCATAAATATCTACTGTCTCTCTAAACGTTTTCCAATTTAGTTTTACGGAGCTGGCTATGGTTTGTATACCAAATTTGGTAAAAACAAAGTACAGCAACCAATTGAAACCGGTTACTGCAAAAATTTAGTTTTGCGTTAAACTCTTGCATTTTATGTTTCATTTCTTAGTTCTCAGCTATTCAAGTTCTAAGAGATAATTGGGAGCAAATTGGAAGATTTTCAATCAAGCTTGAGAAAACAACATCTACTGATGGGACAACTTCAAGAATTAAACTGTATCATTTCAGAAGGAATTAGGTTTTGAGCCTTATATGGTTGGAAAGGTACGAAAGTTAGCTTTCCGTAGAATTTTACAGTTCGCGATTTCGAGTTTTCTGGAGGGAGTTATGACCTTTTTACTACGCAATGGTCAACCTAGAATTTCTATGCGGGATTTTGGAAATAAAACATTACGGGCAGCCTATTCAGGAATGAAGGTCCTAGACGAATTTGTTATGTTTTGGAAGATTAATGAAGGCCTAAAATTTACTTTGATTCAGTTTTAGTTGATCCTAAACTCTCTATGTTGGGATCAGCTGAGATTGGATTAAAATTCCTAAAGTTAGAAGGATTGTATTTCATATTTTGAGTCACCTTGAATTAGCCTTATTGGAGGTTGATTAGGGAACTAAAAGGAGACTTAATTCATGCCTATTTAAGAGGAATTACAGCTGAAAAATCAGACATACAACAGCAGAGGCAAGTTGAAGAGTTCTAAGGCGATATTCCATCGATTTTCCGGGTTCTGTCATTATTTTCTTCTATGTTTTCTCTTAGGCTTATACTCATGACTATGAGGAACTAATTCTTTTTGCTAGGGCTACGATGTAGCCTAGCCATGATTATTTGATTTATTTGGTTAATTTTAATTTCGAGTTTTCTTCCCTATTGAGTAGTTAAATACTCTGTTTTACCGGAGAAATGAGCGCAAAACAATAGGAAATAGGGACTACACCAAGTGTAGAAATGGAACTATAATTCTCTTTATCCATTATTGCATAGTAGGACTTAGCACATAACACATATCACTTATCACTTATCACATATCGGAGTATAAGTTACCTGTCGACAACTAATGTATACAGGGAAAGTGCAAGTGAAGAATTCTTTTTTCAAAACACAAAACACTTATACCCGAAGGTAAGAGCCAAACCCTCGTTGTGATCATCAACAAGTCCTCACATATGTACTAATATGTCGACACACGAATGTGAAGACTCTTTAGTCCCTAGAGTACCCTAGAGACACTTCTCACATACCACACACATAACAAATCACATATCACATAGGGCTCCACATAAAGTCACAAAAGTGCCTACTAGCAACAACAAATTAAAGTAACCTAGTGAAAACATATTATATGGTACCATATATATTCACATTTCAAAACGAATACTTACCACATTTCAAAGCATTTTAAACGCATTTTGAAAACGTACACAAATAAATTTCATATATATATAACATTGTGATTCCATTTTTGAAAAGGGTCTAGTATACTTACCTCTTAGCAAACCAAATAAAAGCAATCGCCCACAAAACTAACAATTCAATCCTTAGCCTAAAATCACATAATCATATGAATATTAGAGTCTAAATAATGTCTAGGATTGGAATAAGGACTGCTATAACGTTTCACGAACCAAAATCCTAATACTTGAACTAACCAGTGTTGTTTTGAAAATCGAACAGTGTCCAATGTAGGATTTTTAATTTATGACGCATATACTAGAAAATTATTAGATTTTGCAAAGACAATTTACACAAACATAGATACTGATACAAAAATATTCAGAATTTAATAAAATCTTTAAGTACCTTAAAATAATTTAAGTTTCGTAGTATTCTGGTATGTCTGATAATAGATAATTCCGAACACTACTCACCATTTGAATTTTAAGAAATTATAAAAATATCAAATTGATATGAAATATTCACAATAATGTAAATAACACATATGAGGTTCAAAAATAAAAGTTTCAAAGTGAAATACTTCACATACGGATTTTTAAAGCAATTATACTGTTGGTTTCTAATAATGGACAGATTGTAGTCCTGATTTCGAAAATTCATAACTAATTCAATAAAACCCTAAAAATAGTAAAATAAATTTAGAAACACTTTTTACATGTGGGTAAATATCTGTAACGAATTTAATATATATATATTTTTTAAATGTATAACTTAATGGAAACGATTTTCAAAATTCAACTATGTTGCAAAAACTTGTTATTTTTAGCACCACTGATTCAAACTCAAAAATTCATAAAAATCCTTGAAACTTATGATTTTAAAATGAAACAAATTTATATAGCAACCTTAGGTAGTCTAGTTCAAAAGCTCAAAAGCCAAATCATCAAAATAACTCAAATAAATTAAGAATACTATCTACCTTTTACATTTGTCTTTCCCATTTATCTTGACACATATATACTTTTTAATTTAATAAAAAACTATCACTTTTTACTGTAAAACTTGTTTATGTTTTTACCTCTTATTAATACCGAATGACTTTTTCTAATGACCGCTTATAACTTACCTTTTTTGTTTTTTGTTTTTTCTCTAACGTATTTTTGTTTTTTTCTCACACTTCACCCAATACTAAAGTACATATGCTGCTAATAAAAAACAAGAGGTGAAAAAAAAAACAGAAGATAGAAGCATTATTAATAGAGAGAAAACCAAAATTAGCCATCCAAAATATTAGAATTTCGTTTCTAACCACATATGAAATTTTAATTGTTAATAACCACATTTTTGAGAAATTACTTGAATGCCCTCATATAAAAACCATCCCCAAACACACACTCTCTCTCTTTCTCTCTCTCCCTTCTCCTCTCTCTCTCTCCTCCTTTCTATCCCGTCAAAATCTTCACCTGGTTCATGATCGAATTCTGATCATTGTTCCTGCAAATTGAACACCAATGATTGAATTCGGATGGTTCTTCTTGCTTCTTTGTACGTTCTTCCTCTTGCTTCTCTATTCGTTCTTCATGATCGAATTCCAATCGTTGTTCCGATTTGCTCTAAATCGGTTTAAGTTGTGTAAATATCATTAATTTGTTCATTAATTGAGTTACAAACAGTTACTTTAACATGGTTTTAGCGTTATTGGATCACTTTTGTGTGTTTTTGTGAAGAATCAATTTCAAAAAAGTTTACAGATTTTTCCAGAAGATTTCAAGTTTCACGGATTCGAAAACTTGAAATCTTATGTTAAAACTTGTTGATAAAACTTGAAATCTTCTATAAAAACTTGAAATCTTGACGAAAAAGTTGAAATTATGAAACTTGAAATGTCAATCACGAACCAGGAGAGTTTCAACATTTCAAGTTTTTATAGAAGATTTCAAGTTTTGTCAACAAGTTTTAACAGAAGATTTCAAGTTTTCGAATCCATGAAACTTGAAATCTTCTGGAAAAATCTGTAAACATTTTTGAAAACAATTCTTCACATAAACACACATAATTGATGCATTAGAGCTAAAACCATGTTAAAGAAACTATTTGCAACTCAATTAATGAACAAATGAATGATATTTATCGATTTAGAGCAAATCGGAAAAGTTTTTCTCATTTACTTTGTGAAATCTACAACAAGATTATGAAGAACAAAGAAGAACGATGATGAAGAACAGAAAAGAACGAAATCTTCAACAACGGTGTGGCCATTGGTGTTCGATTTGCAGGAAGGTGATGAAGAACAAACACAGTGATGAAGAACAGAGAAGCAAGAAGAAGACAATGAGAAAAATAAACAAAAGAAAATAGAAATTTTAATTTGGGGGGATCTTGGTAATTTATGGACACCCACTGATTTTTTTTTCAAAACATGGTTATTAACAATTAAAGTTTCATATGTGGTTAAAAACGAATTTCCCATGTTTAGAGTGGTTATTTTTAGCAATTTTCACTTATTAATAAGGGACAAAAAACTTAAACAAGTTTTGATGTGACGTGAGACACGTCACATATGAAGACAACCCACGGGCTAGATGCCATGGGCTAGATATAGACATATAGTCACGTGAAGAATTGTTCTCTTGTTATGTCACCAGCAAACAGTTTGCGAAAATATAGGTAATTAGTGAGGGGCTACTAGCACCACTTGTCATTCCTTTGCGGTGTGAGCCCACATTTGATTATAACTGTTATTAGTTTCTCCCACTTCAAAAAAAAATGGAAATTCTCACTATAGGATTATTGACATTTTAATTTGACTTTCTACAGAAAATTCTCGTTATAGTATTATTGTTTGTCTTTTTCAAATTATGTCATTGTGATTTTTTGCAATACCAAATAATTGAGATTCTTTTTTATTTTTTATTTTTATTTTTTGATAAAAATAATTGAGTTTATTTGGATTATCTGCACAAAAGAAACAATTATAAATTTTACACGTTTTGCACAATAAATTTTTTGAGATTCCTTTATTTGAAATGTCGGCACAAAGTTACAAAAAAAACTAATTCTAAATATTTATGAATTGATTGGTACATATTTAATATTATTTGGAAAGAGTTTTACACATTGTAATCACAAACAATTTTTTATTTTTTTTTTCATATTACTTTTACAAAATTTTACATATTTTACACTTTCATTATTTGGTTTTTTATCCAATTTTACTTCAAGTCTTCAATAATTCTACTACATTATAAGAATTTTAGTCTTTCCCCACAAAACTTTAGGAGACAAAGCAAGATTTGTAGGCACAGTTAACTTTTCCCCACAAAATGAGTTTTATTGACGCAGGTAACCTTTCCCCATAAAAGGAGTTTCGTCGGCGCAGGTAACCTTTCCCCACAAAACTCAAAATTCGTAGGATAAGGGTAAAAATGGTACAAAACTTTTTCCTACAAAACGAGTTTCGTTGTCACATGTAACCTTTCCCCACAAAACTCAAAATTCATAGGCTAAGGGTGAGAAGGGTACAAAACTTTTCCACACAAAACGAGTTTCGTCGGCGCAAGTAATCTTTCCCCACAAAACTCAAAATTCATAGGCTAAGGGTAAAAAAATTTTCCCCACAAAACTCAAAATTTGTAGACTAAGGGTAAAAAACTTTTCCCCACAAAACAAGTTTTGTTGGTAGGTAACATTTCCCCACAAAACTCCAAATTCATAGGCTAAGGGGTTAACGGAAATTTTTCCCGACAAACATTTTATTTGAAGGGAAAAGTTAATTAAAATTAAAGGGATATTATTCATTTGGTCCTTATGTTTTTTTTTTGAAATATCTATCTTTTACTTACTTATACATTTTCGGAGGATTGGGCCCTATATTTTCAGAAAACTACTCAATTTCATCCTTTTGTGAGTCAACCGTTAGTCAAATTAAACAATTATAAGGGTATTTTTGTCTTTAAACATTGATATCCCATGTGTCAACACACAAATAAATAGAAAAACAATTATACATAAAAAAAATTATAAATTTTTTTTATAAAAAAAAAACAATTAAATTTAAAGATTTTTTTTTTTTGATTATGTGGATCTCCACATGATAAAAAATAAATAAAATTTTGAAGAACAAATTCATCTTTTGTTTGAAGAACAAACATGAAACATGAAACCCACCGATTAGTGGTGGCCACAGTTCTGGTTAAACTGTCGGTTTTGTCCGCTGTTTAACCGGAACCGTACGGACCAAACCGGACCGAAAACCGAAAACCAAAAACCAAAACTGGCGGTTTGAAAACCGGTCCGTACGGTTTCGGTTTCGATTTGGGTCCTCCAAAAACCGGACAAAACCGACAGTTTAACCGCCGGTTTGAACAAAAAAAAAAAAATCGACCAATCAAAAGCTGCCACGTGGCACTTTTTTTTGAAAAAAAAAATTAAAAAAACCGCTCAAAACCGAAAACCAAACCGAAATCGACCCCAAAACCGACGGTTTTTTAAACCTAAACTGAAACCGAAACCGAAACCGTAAAACCGCCGGTTTGAAACCGTGTACCAAACCGAATTTCCGGTTTCGGTTTTGGGTGGCCACCAAACCGAAACCGCCGGTTTCGGTCCGAAACCGAACCGTGGCCACCACTACCACCGATGATCTCCAACATAATCATCTCTCTCTCTCTTTCTCAAACCCAAAACCAAAAACCAAAATCATTCAAAATCCATCTCTCTCTCTCTCTCTCTCTCTCTCTCTCTCTCTCTCTCTCTCCCCTTCTCCTTTCTCCGTCTCTCTCTTTCTCAATCTCTCTCTCTTTCTCACTCTTTCACCAAATCGAACCCAATTGTTGGTGTTTGATTTTTGTTGGGGCGTGAGAGATAGGGAGAGTGCCTGAGGAGTTTGGGGTTTTGGAGTTTCTTAGTGAAATCAATTTGGAGAACAACAATTTGAGTGGTAGAGTCCCATTTTCTTCCAAGTTTAATTCAAAAGTTGGAGCAAAATTGAAGTTGAAGGGCAACCCAGTTTGTTTTGTTGTTTTATTTGTAGTTTGTTTTTGTATTTGATTTGTGATAGAGACGACATTGACATTGGGATGTTGTTGATGATTGTGTAGCTGTGAGAGGCTTATTAATTGAGGAGTCTGGTTTTGATTTTGATTTTGCACAGAGAAGGGATTGATTGGTGTGGTAGTACTAGTTGTTGTTGTATTGGGAGCTGTAACTTCTCTTCCTCTTTTGCATTGATTATTATTATTGATATTGGTATTATGAGTACTACTACCTGTAATCAAGAAGAAATCATCAAGTCTCATATGTGTAATCGGCGTTGAGTGTAATATATATATATATATATAGTGGAAAACTGACTGACCTCCATTGTTGAACATGTAGGATTGATCAAGAAAACCTCCTACTCAACATGTAGATTTTTTTTTTTTAATTTGTTTTCATTTTCTTTAAATTTTCTTCTCTTTTTTATTTTTATTTATTTTTTATTATTATATCAAAAGAAAAACTAAATTAGTTTATTGAGATGACAAAAAAAAATTGCTTACTTTTTAATTTTTAATTTTTTTTTTTTTTACCACCAGAACTTAATTTTAATGATTAGATGACAAACAAAATAAAATTAAGAAAATAATTTTTATATTTCTTTCCTTTTTTAATTGTTTTTAATTAATTCATAATTATAAATAAAATTAAGAAAATAAAAATTTTCTTTTGATTTTATTTTGATTTGGGATATTATTCATGGGCAAAATAGTAATTCAGCATTTCAGTAACCATTGACCGTTAAAAATCAGGTCAGAGGGACCAAATTGAGTGGTTTTTAAAAATATAGAGCCTAATCCTCCGAAAATGTATAAGTGAGTAAAAGATAGATATTTCAAAAAAAATATAAGAACCCAAGAGAAAATATCCCAAAATTAAAAAAATATATATTAAAATTAATTAATTAATTAATTAAAAATGCATATATGCTAAAAAATAATAAAAGTTAATTAATTAACATTAAATTTTTTGGATAAATCCACCACCACCAAACTAATCAGTAGTGGACACCCGGTACATAAAACTTTGATTAAAGAAAATATACACTATACACTTAAAAAAAAAAAAAAAAAGTCTTATCCAATAGATTTCCACTTCCTAGGTTTAAGGTGTGGCATCTTCTCTGCTATTGGTCCTCATTAAACTAATCTATCCTTAATTGTTAATTAATTAACTTTTATCACATTCTCAATTAGTACCATCTCAATTGATTACCATTTTACCATTTTGAGGTATTGATCATTTAATTAAATAACAGAAATTGACAAAAAAAAAAAAAATTATCACCAAACTCGATTTGCAATCCAATTAATATTTTTCAATATGTGTTTGTCATTCAAATTAGATTTTTGATTAGTTGAATAAATTTAAATTTATCTAACAATTTTTTTTTTTTCTAACAACTCATAAGTTATATATAAATATTGTCTAATTGTTAACAAATCAAGTATTGTAGTCAGTCAGTAAAAGCTTACCACTTTGATATGAGGTTGCAAGTTCAATTCTTCATAATGACACGGTGGCGGTCGACGTTGACGAAATACATTTGTCGGCTAAAATTTAGCCGACGAAACTCAAAATTTCGTCGCGTCCATGTTGTCCCCACAAATTTCAAAAATTCTTTTTTTTTTTTTTTTTTTTTTTTCATATTTCTTTCACAAAATTTTACATATTTTACACTTTCACTCTTTGGTTCTTTGTCCAATTTTACTTCAAGTCTTCAATAATTCTACTGTTGACTATTATGCTGGAAATTTTTATAAATTTGTTAATGCTTCTTCTAAAATAATTTTCAATCTAAATTATTTTAACAATAATTATTTGTTTATGATTAAAAAAATTATTTTAATAATATGCAAAATATCCATGAACTTTCGAGGTGAAATTCACAATATTTTGGAAATATCGGAATATTTTGGGAATATCGGGAAATTTTTATGGATATTTCGAAATCGACCGAATATTCTGTAGGATATTGGATATTTACCTGTTTCAATATTAGTCTCTCAAAAATACGGATACATTGGTGGATCTTTGGTATATCTTTCAATATTCAGTTCCTTGGTTTTCACAACCTTTCTCGAGTACTTCTGAACAACTTCATGTTTGGCAACAGTTACTTCAATTCATGATCATCAAATGGATGCGATGATGCAGTCCAAATGGCAGAAATAGATGCTGATCCAACACAAGTCCACCAAAATCACAACCCTACGCATGCATTTCCTTGATCTATTTCATTGGTGGCGCAGCTACTTCGACTCATATTGACAGTTAAATAGATGCACAGACGTCAATTCAAATGGCAGAAATAAATTCTGATGATCCAACATTACCAGTCCACCACGAACAAGATTCTGGTAGGTGCTCTCTCAATTTCTCATTCAGACACTCTCACCCGACATAAAAAAGTTCATAATTTTTAGTTGAATCTCGAATCAACTAAAATCTCGGATCTCTTTATTTTTAGTTTTTTTTTTTTTTTTTCTTTCTTTGATTTCGTGTGATTTGATTCTTGCTTCATGTATACCAGGAGAAGAGGAAGTTAATTCAGCTCATGATGATAGTCAAGCAGCACATCATAATTATTTCTGGCCTTCCCTTGAGCTACTTTCAAATTGTAATTATAAGTGCCTTTTCTCTCTCTCTTTTTTTTTTTTTTCTCATGCAAAAGTAAACAATATTTCTGAGCCATACCCACCTGCTGAATTTATATAAACAGGTGAACGATACTTCCAGATTTGTGTGCCGCTTCGTAAGGCTGCATTAAAAGGAAACTTGAAAGAATTTTACAATATTTTAAGAGTTCATGAGGAGATCTTGGATATGTCATCTTTGCTACGCATGGCTATTACAAAAGGATATGCGACTATTCTTCATGTTGCAGCAGGAGCAAGACAAACAACCTTCGTAGAGGAAATAATAAATTCAATACAACCAAGTGATGAGTCGACGCTACTACTACAAGACATCAATGGAAACACTTCATTTTGTTTCGCAGCTGCAGCAGGAGAACTGGAAATTGCTAAGATTATGCTCAACAAGAATCCAAATCTCAATCAGGCACCTCTCCATGGCAATCATCAGACTCCACTTTACAAGGCTGTTATGTTTGGACGAAAGGAAATGGCTTCATTTTTGTATGATGCAACTGCAAATGCAAATTTTTGGAAACAAAATGAGCTACCTGCCCTATTTTTCATGAGTATCAGTACAGGTCTATATGGTAAGTATACATGAATAAGATAAATATTTATATAACTCAGTAAAATTTTCATTGAAAAAAAATAATGGAACCTTAAATGTATGAACAATGTTTTAAGTAGTACACATCTTTCTACAGTCATGGTTTAAAAGATTTGGGTGAATTGCTCAGATATGGCGCTGAAATTGTTAAAAAGCCATTCGGTGCTGGCAGTGAGTCGCGACGAGGACAATGATGAGACGGCCTTGCATATGTTGGCCCGAAAGCCAAAGTCAATGACATCTCAAGCTCTTGAACTAGTCCTATGTCTATGGGAAAAAGTAAAAACTAAACCAGATGCGGAAGTCGGAGAGTTAATCGCACGCCCTACAAAGTTGTTGATTGATGCAGCTAAATTGGGGAACTCTGAATTCTTAGCTGCACTTGTTGGTTCTTATCCTGATTTAATCCATCAATTAGATGAAAATAATTCAAGCATATTTCACATTGCCATTTCGCAACGTCATGCCAATATATTTAAACTGATATATGAAATGGGCTTCGATAAGGAGTTACTAGCTGCTTATACAGATGATCAAGAAAATAACATGTTGCATCTAGCAGGAAAATATCCCGAACAACCTCCAGCCAGTATCGTTCCAGGTGCAGCTTTAGAAATGCAACGAGAATTACTAATGTTTGAGGTTAGAATTTCTTATTTGTCACTTAAATTTAATTTTCTTTATACAAAGGTAATTATATTGTCTGTTTTAGGGCTTTGTTTTTTTGTTCGACTTAATAGCCCCAACTTAATAACCTGAGTTGTAGTGAAACGTACTAACAAAAATGGATTACTTAACTTATCAAAAGACTTGAAAAAAAAAAAAAAAAAAAAAACAACCCACTCTTGATGGACCAAAGGAAAATTAAAACTCCACCGAAGGCTTGAAAACAAAAAGAAGACTATTTTGTATTGGTGTCTGAAAGATTATTTACCTAATTATTTTTGTCGATAGTAATATTAAAACTCTTATTAAGGCACATCATCTCTTAGAATAAGTATGTGTGATGAGTTTTCTCTTGACTTATTGGAAGAAGATATCCCGCACATGTGTTGTATGATTTTGACAAGTCCCAACTGTACCATTGTAATAGTTGTAATAATAAAAAAATAAAATAATAATAAATAAATAAACTTTTATCAAGTCAGTGCTATTCCCACAAAATCAGCACCAAAATGTGCTGGAAAATCTAACATGTGTGCCCTAACATTAAGGTATGTGTTACATTATATTACTTTGTACTACAAAAAATTCTTGATAAAATCCTTTATAAAGAAAATTTGATACAGGAATTTAAACTAAATCAACCCATTTACATTCAAGTCATGTTCCCATTTCTCTGCAATTCCAAATCGAGTGATGCTATTGGCACACCCCTTACTGATCTATTTATGCCCTACTTATTTAAATTTTGATTTAATTAAATAGAGTTAAGAGAGCTTCTTTTAACAATCCAAATTTTTCTTTTTACATTTCTTTTCTAAAAACACTCTATTCTCAAAATTTAAATTTAAAAAAAATTCTAAAAACACTTCAGTTTGTTATAAGATTATCCTTTTTATCTTTTTTGAATTAAATTATTAAAAAAAGAAATTATCTCTCCTAAATCATTAGATTAATTACATATTAAATACTCTCTTCTAAATTTTTAATTACCTTATTAAACTCTCTCTCCTCCAATAAATTTTCTATCTCCATTGTTTCTCAAGCAAGACTAACAGTTAAGGAAAAAATAAAAAAACTTACTAATAAGCTTGATTTTTAGGAACCATATGTATGTATATATTAAAAAAAAATAAAAAAAATAAAAAAAAAGTACCTTTTTAAAAAAAAAAAAAATCGAAATATGAAAATGTTTTTTGTTACTCTTGTAGGTATGTGATTGCCTAGAGAACTTTAATTCTTTCATTAGTCTCACAAATTATGAGTTTAATCGAAACTAGTTGAAACAATTCAAGTTTTCATAAATCTTTTTTTTTTTTTTTTTTAAATTGACTTGTTAATATATATATATATATATATATATATATATATATATATATATATATATATTACTGTTAGTAAAAAATTAAAATATTCATAATTTTTTTTCTTTAACTATTAATCAAAGATTGATCAAGAAAGTATGGAAATATGATTTATTTTTTTATTATTTTTTGAAAAAATGGAGAGAGATTAATTAGGAGAGAGTGTTAATATGATAATAATAGATTTAGGAGAGAAAGCTTAATACGTAATATTTAATCTAATGATTTATGAGAGAGATTTTTTTTTTTATAATAATTTAATTAGTTTGGAGTGTCTTTAATTTTTTTTTTTTTTTTTTTTTTTGTCTTGTTTAGTAATTTTAATTTAGGTTAAAATTTTCATTAATAAAAAAATTTAAATTGGAGTGCGAATAGATAATTTGTGGATCGTAAGGAGAAGCTCTCTAAAGTTAATGTTTTTACTAATTTATTTTATTTATTTCCAAAACTACCCTCTTACTTATTTTTCAAACTTAATATCTCTATCTATCTCGGATCTCTTTATCTCTGATCTTGTCTTTGTCTCACCTGTCATGAACGAATTTTTTTTTCTTCTTTTTTTTTTCTTAGTTTTTTTTATTTAATTTAATTTAATTTTTTTTACTTTTTTTAAACATCAAGCTTTATAGAAAATGCCAGGAAGTCACAAGACAAAGAACAAGCAAACAGCCCCAAGAAAAGAGCAAAGAACATAGCAACCCAAGACAAAACACACACAGAGAAAAAAAAAAAATAAACGAAACAACCCACAAACAAAACGAAACAAGAAGCAAAGAGCAAGTATTTGTTTTGGTTATCATCATTTCACTTTCAGATTCTAAAAGAGTAATGAGATTAAATAATAATCAATATCTCATATGTCTAATGCACCCAAGTGTTTGATTTATTGTTTAAATAAGATCCAGTACAAGTATTTTTAGGGTTAAAGAGTTATAAAAAAAAAAAATCAAGGAAAGGATTAAAAGAATGTTTAAAAAAAAAAAAAAAAAGAATGTGGGGTTTTATTAGATTTACTTTATAGATTTTTTTTTCTTCTTAAATTGTATATCTCTTTTAGTAATTATGATAAAGGAAAATAAATAATACTAAACAATTAAAAAAGTGGGGCATAAATAGATCAGTAGTGGGTTTGCTAATATCACCACTCTTCCAAATTTGGATCTTGAACCAATGTCATATTTTCTATAAAATGTTGCTTGTTAATAACGGCTGTAGGAGGTCGAAATGATCATGCAACCCTCCTTGAGAGACTTGCAAAATTTAGAGGGCCACACTCCTAAAGAGCTATTCACCATGACGCATAAAGATTTACAAAAAAGAGGAGAACAGTGGATGAAGAGCACAGCTAAGTCCTGTATGATTGTTGCCACACTCATTGCCACCGTGGTTTTTGCAGCAGCCTTCTCTATCCCGGGTGGTAACAACCAACAAGTTGGAAGACCTATTTATCTTGACAAGACTTTTTTCAAGGTTTTTGTAGGTTCTGATGCAATCGCTCTATCCTCCTCTTCCATCTCCATATTGATTTTTCTGTCTATCCTTACATCCCGTTATGAAGAAGAAGATTTTCGCATGTCGTTACCACTTAAGTTAATGTTTAGACTCTTGACACTCTTCATATCTGTTATAAGCATGACGATAGCTTTCAGCTCAGCCTTCTTCTTGTTTTATCCCAGTAGTGAAAGATTGAATTGGATCACCATGTCCACGGCTGTACTTGTTTCTGTGCCTGTCACTCTATACGTTGGGCTGCAATATTCCCTCTTGAGAGACATTATCTATTCAACATTTTGTTCAAGGTATCAATTTAAGCCAAAGTGATGTGTGCATCACGCAAGCTATGATGGTCCAAGCCTCCAAGCCAGACGCCACCAAGCTAGTCATGTTGGTCAAATTGGAGACTAAGTCAGCAGTAGTTATGTTTAATTATGTTTAAAATAAATGGGTCCTTGATTCACGTTCATCATGTAGAATGTGGCATGGATTTCGTGTTGTTTCTTTATTATTTCCTATCTTTCAGTCGTGTTGTTTTGTTGTTTCAGTTACTCACTCGTGTATTGGCTTATAAATAGCCAACAATGAGTTAGTAGTAATTATTTTGCAGTTGGATAAATAATTTTATTAATTTTTTAATGAAACACGTACACATTAGACAACATGTATGTGATGTTGTCAATAAAATTTCACAACATCATGTGAATGTTGTCATAACTGGACTGAATGACAATTTTCTTTGCATGTTGCTAAGCACATTAACAATATGAACTTTATGTTGTTAAACGTTTGTTTTGTTGTAGTGAATCGTCATGCAAGCTCCGACTAGAGAAACATAGTGTGTATAATTAGTATTTATAGGTAGACTTTTGGTTTCGGTTCTGGTTTCGACGGTTCAAAATCGGTTTTTTTTCGTATATTTAATCTTAATTAATAAAAAAAAATTAGACATGTAAAATTGTAAATGCATTTTATTGGGTCACCCAAAAATAAATTGAAAGAAATAAATGACAAATTAAAAAATTAAATTAAAATAAAACTGATAAATGTAAAATTGGCCTTGCACTTTATTGTTACCACAATTAAGTTGCCTATCTATCCTCTTGGGGTTTAGAGGAATCAAATGCCACATAATTCTTTTACCTTTTATTGCAGGTTTGGTGATGACATGAACTAATCGTTGCTATGATCATCCGTTCCACTTTCAGGTTGGTCATCTTTAAAGAAATCGTATGGTTCGTCTTGATCGATTTCCTGTTGTCTGTTTTGCGCCTTTTTCCAATCATCAACACAAGCTTGCATCTGTATTGAGTTTGGACTCAAAAGTGAATGTCTTGCTTCCAGAATATTCCCATTAGCGTTGAACTGTTGTTAGGTTTATAGTTTGTGTTGGCATAAATTCCATATCAAAACGTGTTTCTTTTGTAATGTTTTGTGGTTCGTATATTGAAGATTTAAGAAGACGAAGAATGTCTCGACCACAATTCATGCAAGAAGCCGGCATTAAAGAGATTTGTGCATCATTGATCATCAAAGGTAATATAAGACCTCATATCTCTTACAAGGCTAGGCACACACACACACATGGCATTCTTGTGTGTTCCTTCATGGTTAAACATCATTTATATATCACTTTCACACACTTGACAAAATATGCTCATGCACTTATACTATCTTGTTAAACTTTGTTTATTGCATGTTCTAGGACTATGTCTGGAAAGTAGCATATGTGTGTGTCTTTGTGCTTGTATGTTTTCATATTTTTGTATTTGGACTTGAACATGTTCTTATTTGATTCCTTATTGAGTTCCGCTCGTTTCGGTTACTCATTTATAAGGTTTCGAGTCCAAACGATGTAGCTACGCTACTTTCCGTTCTCATTCATTGAGTTGACTTCATCATCGTTTTCCGAGATGATTTCTCAACTATTTTTCAAAGTTGTGTATTCGTCGTCATGCGTGAGGGAGTCACGGTTCGTAATCCGAAAACGGATTCGAAATAGGAGTTCGGATGCCCAAGATATGGCTGAAGAACGTAAGGGAGCGCGCGAGAGGAAAGAGTGGCCAAGAGGCCACGTGGCCCACGCCGTGGGCCCCACGGCCAGAGGGGCTCTCTGCCCCTGTGAGGCCCACGCGCCCCCCACTGGCTGGGGTGACGTGGCCACCTCTGATTGGCCCCAAAATCTTCTCTCTCTCCTCCTTTTTAAACACCTCTCCTTCCCTCCAATTCATTTCCAAGAAAAAAAATTAGAAATTCCCGTCAGAATTTTTCCTCTCAATTTTCTCATCTTCCAAACACTATAACTTCCTCATACAGAGTCGGATTTGAGTGATTCGAGTTGGAGAACGTTCGTATTTGAGTCCTCTATCTTGTCCAAGTGGTTTGGTGGCTGTTTGATCGATTTTTCTGGTGGTTCTACACAGAAATCCGAACTAGCTCGTGAATCCAAGGTATTGGTCTTATCTTTGAGATTTCTTTCTTTTTAACCTTCAATTTGCTTGGGGTTTCTTCTTCGATATGTATGTTTATGCTTGGTAAAAGCTATTAAGAAAATTAGCTTCATAATCATTCTAATCAAAAGTCTATTTAGAGACAAATGTGGACTAGTTTATATGATTCTAGGTTTTTCACATGTTTGTGAGTTGTATTGTGATTAGAATGACATCTTAGGTTGTTTGTGACTTGATTGAATCAATTTTGTGATAAATGACCTTGAGATTTGTTTTGATCCTTTGATTGATGAAATCAAGGATTATTGTATTTGTATGTGTTTTAGAGCAATCTAGGTTTTAATTGATTTATATCTTAAATCCTTGCTCTATATTTTTGGCTAGAATATTGATTGATTTAATCTCATGTATCTAGCATTTTATTGTATGTTGAGAGCATCTTGAACTTGTACTTCATGAATATGTTTTGTTCAAGTGTTGTATGTGTGAATGAGATTTTGAGCTTATGTGTTTGGTGTTTACACATGCTTTAGGTTTTATTCTTGTATTTTGCATCTAGACTTTTATTGCTTGTGATATCACATGTTTAGGTCTAGTTGTACCATGGAATATATTGATCACATGTTCTATGTTGAATTTGTTGTTTGCATCATTTGCATTCACATGATCACACTAGGAAGTCCTTGTAAAAGGCATGAAGTCTAGGTTAGAGTCGGGATGACTCGGATAGCCAAGCAAGAAGACTTGTCTAGAGTCGGGAGGACTCGGATAGGCAAGCAAGAAGTCATGACTAGAGTCGAGAGGACTCGGATAGTCATGCATGGGAGGCTCCCTAGAGGCATGAGTGCCTTAGATAAGGAGTTGGCTATTGTATTGGTAGGCCTAGGCGTATGGTTAGACATAGACTCCGATAGAGCGGGGTACACAGGAGGTGTATGCACTCTTGAGGAATTTCTAATCTTCCATCGATGTTGGTTTTGTGTGTTGTCCAATATATGGTGGTTTCGCATCATTGAGGGATTTCATACTTTCCAATAGGGATTGGGTAGGCTTAAACTTCACTAGGTTGGGTGAGCTAAAGATTGGTCACTTTGTGAATGTTCTATGTTTACTTTCCAATATATATAGTACCCGATGATTGTAGTTCAACCCGTGGATCTTTCCTCCTTGGAGGTTTTACCACGTTAAAAAATCTCTTGTGTTAATTCTTCCTATCTCTATCTCTTATATTTTATTTGTGTATTTTTATTATCTTGTTTCATATTATTCACTTGTGATGTATAGTGAAGCAAGACTTTGTATAGTGTGATTAGTGAACTCTTTTTATTGATCAATTTTATATCTATGATTCTTTTGTATATTGTACTTTTTGTATAGTGATATTTGATCACTCTTGTAACTCATTGAACATATAGTGAAATACAAGTATTCTTTGATATTGTGTTTATTTGTTTATTTACCTCATACAACTTGGTGATGTATATAGACCATGCTTATATGAATACATATTCATATTGTCTATGTATGTTGTCTTTTCTTGGGTTATTTGTTGCATGTAAGGCAACCTTGAGGGACAAACGAAAGTTTGTTCAAGGGATTGAAAAAGGTGTAAAAACCTATTCACCCCCCCCCCCTCTAGGTATGCTTTAAGCAATTTAACTACGTTTGTATACTTTCAACTGCTATTGTTGAAACTAGTGTTGAAAGGAGTTTCACTAAAGGGTTGACTTGACCTATGTTTATTTCATGTATTAGAAAGCTGGGAATGATAGATATCTTTGAACCAGCTTGAGGGGGAGTGTGGAAATACATGTAATTAGGTTGTGGTTAATAGTTATTAGTTTTAGCATTAGTAGCATTAATTGTAGTGGTTAGTAGTTAGTAGGAATTATTTTGCAGTTGGATAAATAATTTTATTAATTTTTTAATGAAACACACATTAGACAACATGTATGTGATGTTGTCAATAAAATTTCACAACATTATGTGAATGTTGTCATAACTGGACTGAATGACAATTTTCTTTGCATGTTGCTAAGCACATTAACAACATGAATTTTATGTTGTTAAACGTTTGTTTTGTTGTAGTGAATCGTCATACAAGCTCCGACTAGAGAAACATAGTGTGTATAATTAGTATGTACAAGTAGACTTTCGGTTTCGGTTCCGGTTCCACCGGTTTCAACGGTTCATAACCGGTTTTTTTTTTTTTTCGTATATTTAATCTTTTTTAATAAAAAAAAATTAGACATGTAAAATTGTAAATGTATTTTATTGGGTCACCCGAAAATAAAATGAAATAAATAAATGACAAATTAAAAATTAAATTAAAATAAAACTGAAAAATGTAAAATTGGCCTTGCACTTTATTGTTACCACAATTAAGTTGCCTATGTGTCCTCTTGGGGTTTAGAGGAATCAAATGCCACATAGTTCTCTTACCTTTTATTGCAGGTTTGGTGATGACGTGAACTAATCGTTGCCATGATCATCCGTTCCACTTTCAGGTTGGTCACCTTTTAAGAAATCGTAAGGTTCGTCATGATCGATTTCCTGTTGTCTGTTTTGCTCCTTTGTCCAATCATCAACACAAGCTTGCATCTATATTGATTTTGGACTCTAAAGAGAATGTCTTGCGTCTAGAATATTCCCACTAGCGTTAAACTGTTGTTCCACTGCCATCATCGAAACTAGTGTTGAATGGAGTTTCACTAAAGGGTTGACTCGACCTATGTTTCTTTCATGTATTAGAAAGTTTGGAATGATAGATACCTTTGAACCAACTTGAGGGGGAGTGTTGAAATACATGTAATTAGGTTGTGGTTAGTAGTTATTAGTTTTAGCATTAGTAGCATTAATTGTAGTGGTTAGTTGTTAGTAGGAATTTCTTTGTGTATTTATATGCTCTAATTGTAATCTTTTGATGTATCATTCATGTATGAAATTCCATATATATATATATATATATATATACACAGAAATGTTCAAGTCAGTTTGCACTAATATAACTACATCAGTGCGTTGGATGTGAACCATTAAATTTACATATTTTGACTTAAAATGTATGCACTTTTTAAAGCTTCTCCATAATCAGTGATCTACATGCATTGGTACTGATGTAGTTACATCAATGCGCACTGACCAGAAACGGGACCGTATATATATATATATATATACAGTTTTCTATTCTCAGTTCGAACTAATATAAAATATATCAGTTCCTTGTATGTGGATCATTGGATTCAAATGCTTTGATTTGGCTGCATGCACATGTTAGAACATCTTTTAAATCCAATGACCCACATTTAAGGAACTGATACAGTCTTTTTATTGTTAGTTCTGTTAGTTTGAACTGATATAAAATATATCGGTTCCTTGCATGCGAGTCATTGGATTTAAAAGATGTTTTGACAAATGCATACAGCCAAATCAAAGCATTTAAATCCAATGGCTCACATGTTGTCAAAACATCTTTTAAATCCAATGACCCATATGCAAGAAACTGATATATTTTATATCAGTTCGAACTGACAATATAAAAATTGTATGTGTATATATATATATATACAATTTTTCTATTATCAGTTGGAACTGATAAAAGAAATATCAGTTCCTTATATGTGGGCCATCGGATTTAAATATTTTTACTTGTATGAATGCACTTGTCAAAGCATCTTTTAAATCCAATGGCCCATATGCAACGAACCGATATATTTTATATCAGTTCGAACTGATAATAGAAAGACTGTATATATATATATATATAGTATTTTGTTCAAATATACGTAACATATAATGTCGCGTTACATGTGTATCCAGTATTGGAATGTCAAATGTGTATGTCTTGCACTTGCCATTTGCCAATTCCAACCTTACAACGTAATCAATGAAGAAGTGAAAGTGAAGGACAAAATATAACTCTCCAGGTCCCACTAACCATACAACGTAATCAATGCAAAAGATTAAGCTATTAAATAAACTTTTTTTTTTGAACAATATTAAATAAACTTCTAACAATGTATTTAGAACATAAGAGCATTCCAAATGCATAATGCATTTGGGTAAAAATATTTGGCACATAGGATTGATAGATAATAAGGTAAAAAAAACATCTCCAATGTAATTATCTAACCTAAATATACGAAGCTTATGTGGATTTTTATTTTAGATTATGAAGACTCCTAGAAATACTGACTATGAGCATCTTCAATGCTAATATGTATTTTTGAGTTTCTAAGTAGTAACTCATCAACATTTCTCTTGGATTCATTTTAGCAAAAAATAATAATAGTAAATACATATTCCATCTCTAATGCAATTATGCATCCATTTTGTCTTATTTTTTATTGTACAATTAAATGAACTGTAATTATTGGTGGAAATAGTTAGAAATGTGGACTAAGAGCATCTCCAACGCAATTATGTATTTTTGAGTTTCTAAATAGTGCCACATCAGCATTTCTATTTATTATGGACCCACTTTTGAAATTTTTTTTAGAGAAATGCATATTCACACCTCCAATGCAATTATCTAAAGTCAAATATGCATCCATTTTATATCCAATCATAATAAAACAATTATTACACTCTCTCTCCTCTTTTATTTTACAATTAAATGAGGTTTAATCTTATTGGTGGAAAGAGTTGAAAGCTTTAATCTTATTGGTGGAAAGAGTTAGAAATCATAGTCAGCATTTCTAGGAGAGTTTCTAGAATTAGAAACCCAACTCCATATTCTCTAACTTTTTTTTGGCGACATCATCTCCATATTCAACTTAGATAATAGCATTGGAGAGAGTTTTTCTAACTTTTTTAATATCTATCATATGTGGCATTCCATTTTCTCCAAATGCATAAGAGCATCCGATGCTATTAAAAAAGTTAGAAAAACTCTCTCCAATGCTATTATCTAAGTTGAATATGAAGATGATGTCGCCAAAAAAAAGTTAGAGAATATGGAGTTGGGTTTCTAATTCTAGAAACTCTCCTAGAAATGCTGACTAGGATTTCTAACTCTTTCCACTAATAAGATTAAAGCTTTCAACTCTTTCCACCAATAAGATTAAACCTCATTTAATTGTAAAATAAAAGAGGAGAGAGAGTGTAATAATTGTTTTATTATGGTTGGATATAAAATGGATGCATATTTGACTTTAGATAATTGCATTGGAGATGTAAATATACATTTCTCTAATTTTTTTTCAAAATTGGGCCCATAATAAATAAAAATGCTGATGTGACACTATTTAGAAACTCAAAAATGCATATTTGTATTGGAGATGTTCTAAGATTTCTAAGAGAGTTTCTAAAGTTATAAACCCGTCTCCTTATTCTCTTAAAATATTTTTGACACATCAACTCCATAATGAAGTTATATAATTGCATTAAAAAGGTTTTTTCTACCTCATTATCTGTCTATCTTAAGTGGCAAGAAATTTTCTCCAAATGGCATGCTCTAAGATTTCTCACAATTTCCCACCAATGTCATTGACATAAAATAAATGAGGAGAGAGGGGGAGACAAATATTTTATAATGATTAGTCAAAAGTATATGCATATTTTTTCTTTAAATAATTGCATTGAAGATGAGAATATGTATACGTTTAACATTTTCATCGTCAGTAATTAACATGAAGACAGATGTCGCACTAAATCAAAGATTGATCTCCTTCAAGTTATCATCTTCTATAAAGAGTAAACGTGATCGAGCACAGATGAGATCTCTCTAAGTGCTATGTATTAACAAGAGAGAAGAAGAGATACTAGAGTGATACTCACCATATATATAGATGAGTTCCAAAAGGAGAGAATCTAAATCACCAGCTCTGGCAAGCTCCGGTAAAAATGAGAAAAAAGAGAAAGATGCTGAAGATGCTAAAAAAAATAAGAGCCCTGATAAGTTGTTGACTGCAGAGAACTTTACGGCTAATGAAAAGCCTCGTAAACATCAGAGTGAATTCGGTCCGAGTAATATTGAAGTGCTAGGTGGAGGAAATGATAAGTTGCCTGCAGAAACTGGTCAAACTGACATCTCCAACAATTTTGATCGATTATCAACAAAAAATAGTTCTCCTGCTGGGGATAAACAAGAGACACCTCAGAAGAGTGCGTTCGGATTGGTTGATCATAAATTCACTCCAGAATATCCGCATGGAAAAATGAGTTCATCAGAAAAGATTAAGCAAGCTTTTGGGCAGAAAGTACCAGACTCTACTCTTCAGAAATCTAGTGTTAACTCACAGCCTAGGGATGGCAATGGGTCGGGTTCGGGTCGGGTCCTACTAGACCCAGACCTAGACCTATCAAAAAATATTGGACCCGGACCCATGAAAATTCACGGGTTTGGGTTCGGGTCTAGACCCACGGGTCTAGACTGGACCCAGACCCGCCCCGAGGACCTGTGAATTTCACGGGTCCGGGTCTGGACCAGTGGACCCGTAGACCCAAGGACCCGCAAAAATTAAAATTAATAATTTAATATTTTAATAAATAATATAAAAAAGAAAAAAAATGGAGTCGTTGAATTTGTCTTGTATTTCTCATATCATAAAAATGTTAGAACCACTCAAAATGGAGATCAGATCATCTAATGTTCATCTTATGATCAGATCAACTCAAAATAAAATATAAAACAGAGCTTGAATGCTCAATCATCACTCACTTATTCACATGGATCCAGATTCCAGCATCTTTAATAATGTATTTTTAGAAGATCTAAAACGAACCCAGATAAGAAAACTGGAAACATCAAAATAAAATCAATCTCACAAATAAAGAAAATTAAATCAGTGAGTGAAATTCCAGAAAAGTAAAAGGACATTGAAGAAATTAAATAAGTGAGTAGAGAGCTAAAAATCTGCAGCGATCCGAATGTGAGGCAGTGAAGAAAATAAATCAGTGACTTTACAAATAGAAGAAGACTTTGAAAAGTGAGAACTGAGAAGTGGTATGGGTAAATGATTGCAGCAGCAAAGAAGCGAAGAAGAAATTAGAATCAGGGATTGTTCATTATATACCATGTCTATGAAGGAGGATGCCTTTTTAAATAGTCGGGTCCACGGGTTCGGGTCTGGGTATTTGGTAGGACCCGGACCCGAATCGGGTCCTTTAAATTAGACCCATACCCGACCCACGACCCGAATGTGAGGACCCAGACCCAGACCCATGCGGTTCGGGTCTGGGTCCAATTGCCATCCCTACTCACAGCCACAGCCAAAGGATACTCCTCAGAAATCTGGTGATAGCTCGCAGCCACAGCCAAAGGCTACTCATCAGAAATCTCATGTTACCTCGCAGCCACATCAGGTTGCCTTCCAAGTCAATAATGTTCCTGGAGGAAACAACGCACTGAAAAAGAAAAACACTGAGAAAGATGAAAAGCAGACTTCGTCGTCTGCTCATGGCCCTTTGCGCCGAAGTAGCTAGTACTCCCAACGATCCTCTGAAATCTGGCACCGATCTCCTCAGAGTTAAGTATTATGATTTGTGTGTTGTGGTAAGTTTTTTTACATGTTTTTTTTAGATATCCTCAAGTATGATTCCTACGCCAAACTACGGGGTGTGATTCTGTAGGAATCAAATTGAAGTTGGTTTGAGAAGTTTCAGATTTTTGTAGCTCTCTATATATGCAAGTATGCTTATGTAATTAATCATTTTCATCATTCTATGGGGAGATAATATATAAATAATTTCTTCTTCTTAAATACTCATTACGTACACCGCATTAATCCAGCCACCAGAAATGTTGTCGGTCAAGTGATGAATGGTTTGGCTAGAGAGTTTGTTGGTTCTGTTTCCGTGGAGATTGCCGAAGTGTTGGCTTTAGATTCTGGTATCCATTTATTTCTAGGGTTAAAATTGAAACTAATCATATAATTAATGAAGTTTTTATTTTTACCCAGCATTATTGTTTTGATTGTTTTTTCCAAACTTTCCACTGACAAGACAAAAATACCCTTAATGATTTCTGAAATAAAAAAAAAAATTGTAAAAAAAAAAAAAAAAAATACTCTTTACTTTTTTTATTGGAGGCCCAATCTCTATTAATGGAGGTCTGACCTCCAAGCGAGATCTTGCCGACCTCCAATGGAGGTCGGGCTTCCAATCTAAAAAAAATGGAGAAGAAGACGAAGAAGAAGAAGGTGGAAGAATTCCAAATCTAGAAAAAATTAAACACACCGGTCTTCAATTTAATACATCAGTCTTCTTAAATTAAACACACCAGTCTTCAATTAAACATATCAATCTTCAATTAAACACATCAGTTTTCTTCAATTAAACACGCCACCTGTTTTTTTTTTTTTTTTTTAAAATAAAATAAAATTAAACGCACCAGTTTTCTTCAATTAAACACATTATTGTTCTGACTTATTTAATTGAAGAAGACCAGTGTGTTTAATAAAAGAAGATCAGTGTATTTAATTGAAGACTGGTGTGTTTAATTTCCTCCTCCTCCTCCTCCTTCTTCTCACAATTTTTTTTATTTTTTTATTTGGCATGGAAAGTGACCTCCATTGGAGGTCGCCCATTCCTCCATACCTCCAATGAGGTATGGACGACCTCCAATAATTTAAAAAAAAAATAATAAAAAAGGTTTTTTTTTTTAAAAAAGAAAATTAGTTTTAAAAAATAAAAATAAATAGAAAAGGTAGGGGTAAATTTGTCTATTCAATGGAAAATTTAGTAAAAGCAATAAAACACTAATTCCGGTTTAATTTTTTGGTTAAAAAGTGTTACTTCCCCTTATTATTTCTATCACTTTTGTACCTAGGCAGGCCAATGCCGTGGCACATGCCGTTGCAAAATGCAGATGTTTCCATGCATTTGGTTGGAGGATCTCCCTCCTTGTTTTGCTTCGGTTTTGTTAGATGTTTCTCAAGCTTTGTAATGTTTAGTTTTTTAATGGTATTTTTTTTTTCCTTTTCTTTTTTAAAAAATGTCAAACTTTCAAGGGAATAACCTAATTAGTTTGGTATTTTGCAATACAACAATAGAATATTATTTTTGAAAGGTTAAAATTAACTTATTAATTAATTCTATAAATTATATATGTGATACAAAGTTATTTTTTATTTTACTTTTTGAAAAAGTTAAGTTGTTTACTTATCTATATCTATATCTATATCTATATAATATAGTAAAATGGAACTTTACCTTGACACGTGGCGTTGTTAGAAAGCTTTGACATTAAATCATAGAATTACCACATATCTAATAATCGGTTTATTTACTCGCTCTCTATACAATCCTGTAATTAATGGGATAATTAATAGATTATATTAACCATATTAACCATTCCCATAATTAATTTTTAATTATTAATTAGTTATATATATTATAATATTTGGTAAGTTTAAAAGACAGTCATAATTCTTACTCTTCCAAAATTAGTTTATTTACTCTCTATACAATCCCCTAATTAATGGGATGACATTAAATCATAGAATTACCACATATCTAATAATCGGTTTATTTACTCTCTCTCTATACAATCCTGTAATTAATGGGATAATTAATAGATTATATTAATTCCCATAATTAATTTTTAATTATTAATTAGTTATATATATTATAATATTTGGTAAGTTTAAAAGACAGTCATAATTCTTATTCTTCCAAAATTAGTTTATTTACTCACTATACAATCCCCTAATTAATGGGATAATTAATAGATTTTATTAACCATTCCCATAATTAATTTTTAATTATTAATTAGTTATATATATTATAATATTCGGTAAGATGAATAGGTTCCATATATTCTTATTAATTATTTATTAATATTTTTTTCTTTGCTAAAGAGATAAAGAGCCATGTCTACTGTTATTATTCCAAAAATCAAGAGTCAAGTGAGTTTTTAAAAATTCATGTACTTATTAGTCTTTTAATAGATAAAACGTTTTGCATATATTTTATTACATTTATTAATCTAAACCAAAAGTAAAGGTGGGTTTTAATAAATTCATGAACTTACAAGATACATGATACTCATTTTAGTTGTGTAATTAGTGTTTCTATCATTCTGTGCATGCGTTTTTTTTAAGAACAGTTAAAACACATAGGATTCAATGGTTCATCAATATTTATCTCACAAATAAAACCTAACTTTAAATGAAAAAGAATCTCAAAAGACTCATGTACCTATATAAATACTCATGTAATAACATTGAATACATGGATCAAATCATCTCGGTGGCTAGAATGGTTTCTTTCTTATTTTTGTTGCTGTCTAGGCAATTAGATGTGGTTTCATATATTGTATTATATGTTTTGGAGTGCATGTTTTATTTATATTAAGGCAATAATATGTACTTCATTTGTGAATATTGTTGACCCAAAACAGGTGAAGAGAAACCTGTATTAACTTGGATTCGACCAAACACATTGGTATATCAGAGCTGGGAAAGTTGAAGACAGTGTTTAAGAAAGATGGGACCACCACTGCTGGTATGGTATTATAGTATGTCCTCTTTGAAGAGTGTGTTCATTACTTGCATTTTATTTTGTTTTTCTTTTTTAATTGTATGGTATTTCTTCTATAGGTAATTCTAGCCAAGTGAGTGATGGTGCTAATGAAGAGAAGTCTAGAAACCTATCCTTGGAGTATTCAAGCATGTATTTCCAATAAACCATCCATACACCTTCCACGATTGTTATTATTATTGTTTGTTTTAAATAATTAATCAGCATGATATCTTTTCGATAATCTTTTGCTTTAGATTTTGAAATTCTTTTACTAATTGACAATTTTAGCTGAATCACCTGATTACAAATTGGTGTTAATGATGTTGCATGTTTAGTATTTTAATTCATGAGTGTGGTTCAATTATGATATTATAATTGAATTGGTTATTAATGTCAATTAATTTTTGAAGATTGTTTTGTGAATGTGTTTGCAAAAGGCTTAGCTACATTTAGACTATAAATATTGTAGTAAGTTTGCTAATATTTCCATTAATGAAATATGGTAGGAATCTAAATCATTTTTCTCTGCATTGGCTTTCATATAAAGTTCTCAAACATAATCACCACTTAGGTAGCCTACCTGGGTGTGGATTTTTAGAATTTTAATGAGTTAAATGTTGCATATATAAATGTTAGATAAAAGAGTTGCTAACATAATCTGATTTAGATTTTTTTTTTAAACAACTGATTTAGAATATTTATAACAAAAAAAATTGTATTTTGTTGTGGTGCTGAAGATGTGCTTTGATTGTGTATGCACAACTAACCGGAAGGGAAATTAAAAGCAGCTATCCCTCTCTCTCTTTCTTTCGTAAGAACACACCCTCACTTACATTCTCTTATCTTCAATCACTTTCTTTAAAAAGACAGCTTTATTTCCATGTTTTTGAGTTTTGACTGCTTTTATTCTATGTATATCCCCAATATAAGGAAAAAAATATATAGTTTTTTTATTCATCATATAAACATGTTCCTTTCATTAAAAGTGTTTTTTTTTTTTTTTTTTTTTTTTTTTAACTAAAGTTTTATTATGTTTGATTCATTAGACTCTTTCTTCAATTTAAATGTATGTCAATCATAATCCATAACTAATTAATTTTGTTTACATATATTAACATGAGAAGGCTTGACCATTAAATGCATTTTTCCATTTGAATGCTTATTGAACGCTCCCCTCTTTGTCTTCCTGACTCCATCCCTCATTGAGTGCTTGACGATTCGTAAATCCGATTCGTAAATCATAATTGACTCTCTCTGTTTCTCTCAATTCAATTTTTTTTAAACGATTGTCTTCTCAGTTCCATTCGAGTCACACAATATAATAGAGTAGCTGGTCGCTAAGGGTTTCTATCTATCAAATTAGTTTTTTTTTTTTTTTTTTTTTTTTTTTTTTCCTTCTTAAAAGTCTTTGAGATTGTGCTCTATTAACTTGAAATGAAGTTGAAGATCTACAAGGCCTGCGATCTATGGATCTCAGCTTCAATTTCGCCCCCCCTCCACACTCGAGGTTTGATTACTTTCCTTCTTTTTAATTTTTGTTTGGTTTCCAGAGAAAATGTGGAAATTTAGAAGAATGTGTAATAATGTATTCAATATTATTTTCCTTTTATATTTCTAAATGCAGTTAGGTATTTTACTCATTTGAGTCCGATTTTACTGTTTTAATTGGTTGATTCATTTTTATTGTGAAATTTCTTAGAAATTGGAGATCCTCAAACATTCATTTTTTAGAAGTTGTCTGATTTGGTTTTGTTTATTTTCTTAATAGTTTGAAGGAGATCCTCAAACAATTTTATGATTTTAATTGAAGAATTATTGGCCGGTTTCAAAGAAAGTGTTACATTGAAGAATATATTAATTTGGAACATAAATTATGTTAAGTTATTATCTGTATTTCTTTGTATTTTGATTACAATCAATTATTTGACATTTAATTTTAATATGCATTTTAATATTTCACAGAGTACTCTCTTTTCTCAATGAAAAACAGAAGTCATTAGAGCCAAGCTTTTCTGGATCTAACATCAATGGCAAAGAAGAGTTTCAAGTGTCATCGTTGGTGGTAGCGTGTCTACTGTGAGTTCTCTTCCGTGTATTATTTTAATTTTATCCATATTTTCTTAAAAATTTTCTTCAATCATTTTGTCATATCATCTGCAGATTTTTAAAATTTTCGAATTGGACTAACTTCAAAAGGTTAACTTGAAATGAGCGTTCAATCAATACTCTCAATACTCTTGCAGATCTACTAGATTTAGATTTTTTAAGTCTAGGTAGAAGACAATATTTCCATTATAGATGGTTGATGGTTCCATAGTTCCTCAAAATGATGATTTTTGGTACAATTCTAATTCTATGCTTTTCTTCACACTCAACCCACGAGCATCTTTTCTTCTCGCTTGATATCCATTGGTGAAGCCGTTGGAACAACTAGATCATTCTCACTTCTACAAATCAAGCCATGGCCTGTTATGTGATAAATGCAAGACCATTGCACACCCAAGTTCAAGTCTATGTATAATGTAATTTACAATATGTATGATTATGTTCGATTATCATTTTGTTACATGTTTGTGAGAAAAAACATGTGGAGGGATTTTTTTTTTTTTTTTTTTTTTTTTTTTATATATACAAAAAAAGGCCCGGCACAGCCATGTAGCATTATTTAAATAATTTGGAATAGGATGTGCATTTTTTTTACTTCACAACTTATTTTAAATAATTTTTTAAACAAACCCCGTGCATTGCACGGGTTGAAACACTAGTAATATAGTAAAATGAAAACTCACATCAACACATGTCATCGTATGGTGGCTTTATCATTAAATTTTTATTAATTATCAATTATTTAAACCGTTAGTATATCTCTCTCTCCATAAACCATTTATGCCCTCTCATATCCCTCAATTTTCTCTATGAAAACCATCAAAAATCTCACATTTTTTCTATCCCATTCCATTGACTTTCTCGGCAAACTCAAAACAAGTGGTGGAGAATTGGATGCCATTGGGTGGTGAGTGGAATTTCTATAGATTTTTTTTTTTTTTAATATTTCGTTGAATAATTTTAATCCTTTAGGTTTATTTATTTATTTTTTATTTATTTATTTTTTATTTATTTATTTTTTAATCTCATGTTTTCTCCATCTCATTCTATTGACTCTCCCTTACAAGCAAACTCAAAAACAAGCGGTGGGGAATTTGATGGCGTTGAGCAGTGCGAGAAATTTCTACAGATTTTATTTTAATATTTGGTTGAATAATTTTATTTTTATTTTGAGGAAACATTTTATTAGATGAAAAGGTAATTTTGGATTAATCATGGAATTTTGACTTTGGTGTTCTTGGATTTTCAATTAGTTATCCACTAAGGTGTTATTTTTTAATCTCATGTTTTCTCCATCTCATTCTATTGACTCTCCTTTACAAGCAAACTCAAAAACAAGTGGTGGGGAATTTGATGGCGTTGAGCAGTGCGAGAAATTTCTACAGATTTTATTTTAATATTTGGTTGAATAATTTTTATTTTTATTTTGAGGAAACATTTTATTAGATGAAAAGGTAATTTTGGATTAATCATGGAATTTTGACTTTGGTGTTCTTGGATTTTCAATTAGTTATCCACTAAGGTGTTTGCTATGGAACCATCTAGTAAGGCTAACATCTTGCTCATCACCACCAATGCAGAGAATCAATGAACCAGTTGAGACTTATGATGTGTTTTATACTTATGGACGATGAATACAATAGGCAAAATATTACTATAGATAAATATTAGGGTTAGAGTCTTGGTTCTAAGTGTAACACTATATTGCCACTTTAAAAAATATTGTATCCACTCCAGTTTTTGGGTATCCAATACCTTATTTTTCTCCAGATTTTTTTAAAGGCAATTTACACCTTTTTTTTTTTTTTTTTTGCAATTTTTTTCTTTATTTTTTTATAACCTTTTTGTTCTCTTTTCTTTTTGGTTTTTTGGAATGTATTAATTATGCATTGATATAAGATTATTATTCAAAAAATAATTTTTTTGAATTTTAATTTTCATATAAATGATAATAAATACTTATTTTTCAAAACATCAATTGTAATACCAAATTAATGTTAATCCGTTTTTTTTAATATAGAATTAATAATAAATTCTAAAAACATATTAACTGTAATATATTAATGATATTATGATAACATAACATAGAATTAAAATAATAGTTTTTGATCAATTATTAATGGTACACATTAATTATTGCATTCAATTTAATAGATTCTTTTTCTAAATATATAAAATTCACTTATAATATATATATATATATTTTTTATAGATGGTAATAAATAATATTTTTTTTGTATGATAGTAAAAAAATTCTACTACTATTTGCATCTGCATAATTAATTGATAATTTGTATTAGGTGGGAAAGTTTTGATCTTAAATCACAAATCAAAAGCCAATTAAGAGATCGACAATCCCATAAATCACAAATTAAGAATGAATCACATAATTAAACCCTTCCGTGTTGGAAGCTTTAATTTAAATGAATTAATTTCAGTCTATATTGACAAAACCGTTGATTATACACTCTGACCTAATTGACTCCTTAATTTAATATAAAATTAAATATATTCTTATTAATAAACGTTTTCTTTTGGTATTCTTTCGATTAAACATAGCTTTAGCCATTAATTGTTTTTTTTTTTTTTTTTATAAAAAAACTTGACCATTAATGAGTTGTTTTGGACTTTTGGCTTTTAATTAGTATTCTTATTCTTATCATTATATATAATGAATCCGGACATTTTTATACTCCTTAATTTAATATAAAATTAAATATATTATTATTAATAACTGTTTTTTAATGGAATATATATATATATATTTATATATATATATATACATATATATATTTTTTGGTATTCTTCCCAAATCAAGAGTCAATTAAGAGATAATCTCATAAATCACAAAGTAAGATGCAATCCCATAATTAATGGGATAATGGTTAAATTCTCTTAATCAATCTCATAAAAAAAAAAAAAAAAAAAAACTTTTAATGTTCTATTGTTCCTCAATTTTAATTTCTTTTAAATGAGATGTATTAATTTTTTTTTTTACATTAATAATTAAAAAAATGACAAAAATATTAATTGATTAATCAAATTAATTAATAATTTTGTAAATGCAAAATCAAATATATATATATATATTAAGCTCTCCAAAATCTGAGTAGGCTCCATAATTAATTGAAAATTTATATTAGGTGGGGAAGTTTTGATCATAAATCACAAATCAAAAGTCAATTAAGAGACAATCTCATAAATCATAAAGTAAAAAGCAATCAAGTAATTAAACTCTTACGGCGCCATGTGTTGCCGTTTAGATAGTTTTAGTTTAAATGCATTAACTTCAATCTATATTAACAAAATCGGATGGATATGCACTCTAACCTAATTGACTCCTTAATTTAATATAAAATTAAATATATTATTATTAAAAAAATAATAATAATGGAATAATTGTTTTTCTTTTTGGTATTCTTCTCAAATCAAGATTCAATTAAGAGACAACCTCATAAATCACAAATTAAGAAGCAATCTCATAATTATTGGAAATGATGGGTCATTGTAATTGTTTTATGTTTATTTGATTCATTGAGTTAATTGTGTGTTGGTGGGATCTAGGGTTTTGATTTGATAAACTAATGGGTTATTTTGATATTTTGTGATATTGAGATCTATGATTCGGAGGTAAACTGATAATGGATCAAAATTGAGGTATATCACAATGCTATTGATGGGTTATTTTGATACATTATTTGTTCATATCTTTTTTTTTTTTTTGGTGCTGTGATGACTTTATATATATGGAATAAGAAGTTACTATAGTCAAATCTAGGTGCAATTCAATCTTGAAACAATTCTTATTATTTTTTATTTTTTTTTTTATGGATTGCTTGATTTGTATTAAAATTTTCAAAAATGTTAAAAATAAATAAATTACTATATGCTATTTTACACACTTTTCTTCTTAATGATAATTTTGTCAAGATTACATTATGAATTTTTTCTAGGTGACTATTAATTAATAATTAATTAATTATATTTACTAACTAATTAATAGAAAATATGAAGAGGGTGGCAAATTAAAAAACCTATTAGTTTTTTTTTTAAAGGACATCTCTATCATTTAATTAATTAATTTCTTTTATGATTTTTGAAAATATTATTAATTAATTAATTAATCATATTTTGTTAGTTTGTTATATAAGAGCATCACTTTTTGGCTCCCGAAGACACCAAGTTCTTTCGATCATTAAAATATATCACAAAAGACATAGGGTTTATCATTTGATCTTCCAAGTATATCTTCCCAAGAATGGGTTCATCTGGTGAAATTTGTAGTCAATTAACTTCAAATGTAAGATTTTATCTATTATATTATATCGATAATTTACTAAACAGTTTACATCATAAATGAGTAATGAAATGATCAAAATTGTCACAAAAACGAGATGAGAATGTTGATATAAGGGGCACTTGAAGAAATTAGAAATTGAAAACAAAAATAGGAAAATATTAATAAATCTTAAAATATAAATCCGATGGTGATCGCGTTATATTTTACTCTGCTCGCACATCGTGCGAGCAGCAAACTAGTAATATAGTAAAATGGAACCTCACCTTGACACGTGTCGTTGTGTGAAAGCTTTGTTATTTAATTTTTATTGATTACTAGGTGTGAAATAGGAGGAGATTTATTATTGTTATGGCATTTAATTTTTATTGATTAGTAGGTGTGAAATATGAGGAGATTTGTTATTGTTATATGAGTCGGTTTATTATTGTCATTTGCATCAGTTTTTGAATGTTTTAACTGCCTTGAGTCAATTTTTGAATTTTTTAGCTACTCAACATTAATTTACATAGTTATTATTTGAATCAGTTTAGGAAATTTTTAACTATCCAATTCCATGACTCTCTATTTTCACGGTTATTATCGCCAAATACTAATAAGAATTATTGTTTCAAATTTTTAACTGTCCAATTTGAAACTAATTATAGCACGGTGTGTATAAAACTATCTAGAGGGGGGGGGGGGGGGTGAATAGATTTTACGCTTTTTACCCAATTTTTCGTGTTAGTCAAAATTACTAAATTACCCCTAAATAGATAAAGCAATAAATCAAGTAAAATATGCGAAAAATAAATAACACTTGATTTTTACGTGGAAACCCTCACGGGAAAAACCACGGGCTAGTAAGTAAGCCACACTCGAACCTCGAATCCACTAAATGTGTAAACGATTACAACCTAATCCCGGAAGTAATCACACACCTACCTAATCCCGGTATAAGTGAACCTAGTCCAATTTGCTTGCGATCTAAGCAACCTAATCCCGGAAGCTACACACAAGACTTACTTTCTCTATGAAGAGAATACAACCCTAAGTGAATATATGTGAATATCCAAAATGCAACATAGAGCAAGGGAAACCCTATATGCTTATCTAAGATGATTAATATGCAATTAGAACAATCCTAGATATTAAAAACTAAATGACATGTTCAATCAAATAGTTTAGCTAATCAAGATTAAGCACAAAACTTAATTAGCTATCACAATACAACACTCAGTCATGTCAACACAACAATCTCTATTTTGAATATTAGATTTTAATCTAAGAACAAGCAAATAATAAAAGAGATGCCTTGATAAATAAAACACTAAGTATAAATGATAATAGTGAAGAACATACCAAGGGAAGTGTGTTGACCAAGACCCATGCTAGTAAACATCCTAACTATGCTAGAAAATGCTTAGATGATATTTTGATGCATATGAAAATGGGTTTTGAGAGTTAAAGACAAGTTCTTGGGGATTTTTCTCTTGAAGATATTTTTGCTCTCTCAAAGTGTGTATATTTTCCTAGTTAAAAAAAATGAAGAAGAAAGTATATATATATACAAAAAACGAATCAGGTCAAGAAAGAAAAGAGAAAAGAACAAACGCCATCGTTTTTAAACCAATATATATAAAACGCAAAAGACAAAAATTAGGTGAAGCAAATATATCTATAAAACGTTAATATATATATATATATATATATAATATGCAACAGACAAAAAATTAGGTGATGCACGAATAAACAAATATATGATATATACTGTATGCAAACGACAAGAAAAAGTAAAAGCAAACATAAATATATATATTATATATATATATATATATATTTTAACATACAAACACACAATATAAAAGCAAACAAACTAAAGAAGAAAAAAGTGAAACAGGCCGTGGTCACCCCGTGCAATCAACGCGGGCAGAGGACCAAATTAGGCGTGGGTGTGGCGTGGCCCACGGGGCAAAAAGCAAAAAATGCCACACATAAGCCATCACATGCCACCTCTCTTTGTGTTGCAATCATGACACACAAAGCCTTTAGTCCAGTTCTGAACTCGAAATTCGGAATTCAATTCCATCTTCGGAAAATTAACTCGAACTTAATTATAAATATGGAAAATTATATAACCTTTCAATTTAAGCTCGGAATTGAATTTCGGTTTCCGATAAAAACACGGAATGTCCCAAATGTCTCGGAAATCATCCGAAACATATAGACAAGTCTCCGAATCGCTCGGAACTCATCTATGGACAAATCCACACATAAAAATATAACAAAGAAGTGCAAGTGTGATAAGTGACATGTGAAGAGAATGCACACAAATGCAAGTATGCTAAGTGAGTGTGTGCACTAAATCTCTTCATAGAAAAATTAGCACTAAACATATACCTTTGGAGTGCTTAACACTTGCAAGGGCCTTGAGCTTGAACACATTCCTAAGCTACCCTTACATGATCCCCACATATGGTTTGATCACGAAATAGGCCAATTAAAAACTACGGGAATCCTTACAATCTCCCCCTTTGGCTATTTCGTGACAAAACCACCACTCACATTGATTCCTCACATAAAAATAGAAACAACGGGATAACATAGATCTTCTACAATACAAAGAGATAATAAACAAAATAAAATCTTCAATGCTCCAATCTCTTGTAGAACAACCAACCCTACAAAATAAAGTTTCTTTATTTTTCCAAAACGTACATGTGAGATTAATCAAGTGACATCAAAACAAGCATTTGCATTTTTAGAATTTAGGCACAACATTACAAAATATATGCAATGTATGATAAATGCAATGCTCTCCCTCAAAGGGTTACTCCCCCTCAATGTGTTACCTCCCCAATGTGCACAATTGCAACACCAATTTGCATCTCCCCTTACCATATCCTACTCCCCCTTTTTGTCATGATATAGGCAAAGGAGTAGTCCCCAACCGGGTCACTCATAGCAACGAGAGATAGAAGCATGCAAGATTTGCATATACATATAAGTCACTTTATGCACTTTAATTAATTTGAGAGAAACAAGGAGATTTATTTGATGAAAATGTGTGAATCCAACATGCTTTGCATACAAGACATATAGCATTCAAGTCCAAAATACAATGGTATTTGGCAAAGCAAATGACAAAGGTTTCTAATTAGAATTCAAACCAATTTCACCAATGTCATGGGAAAAGCAAGGATATAGAGATTATTGATTTTAATTTAAGAGTAACTATATCCAACTTTATAAGCGAAACATGGCATGAGCGACTTTGCACCTTATTTGATTTTTCCGGATAAGATATCCGTATGATAGTAGCCATGTTCAACCAATAAAGAAAAAAAGACATTTGGAATGTAAATTCCTTTGAACGGATACAAGATCCTTTATTCATTTTGAGTCTCATAAGCTTTCACACAAGTTTTGTATTTTTAAGAATATGCAATCATCAATTCATGCTTTTCATGTGAGCATGTTATATGAATTTCATGCTTTTTCATTTTAGCATTAGCATGTTATTTAAGAATCATCATGTCATGGAGATAACTATAGGTCATTCACATCATACTTCCTATGTAAATCTCCTAGTCCAAAAATGCATGTTTGAACCTAAATATGACATGGATTGTAAACAAGCAAGGTTCACACTTATAGAATTTGAAAACATATATACATATGTACAACCAAGCTTACTCAAGCAATCAAAAGAAGAGGCATAAGTTATTTCAAATTTTTTGCAAGTTACAAGAATGCAAAATAGCTCTCTTTGCTTGAGTTTCCCCATATGGGGTCAATCATAGAACACATCACTCCACAAGACATATCCCAATAGATCTACTAAGAGTTTTAAATCGAGTAGCATCTAAGGGTTTAGTAAATAGGTCCGCAAGTTGATCATTAGTACCTACATGTTCAAGTACTATGTATTTATTTTCAACAAACTCTCTAATGAAGTGATGGCGGATGTCAATATGCTTAGTTCTAGAATGTTGCACCGGATTCTTGGAAATATTAATTGCACTCATATTATCACAAAAGAGAGTGAGAGTACCTTGGTTGAATCCGTAGTCTACTAACATTTGCTTCATCCATATAAGTTGAGTGCATCCACTCCCCGCGGCTATGTATTCGGCTTCTGCCGTGGACAAGGAAATCGAGTTTTGCTTCTTGCAAAACCAAGACACCAAGTTGTTGCCTAGAAAGAAGCAACCGCCCGATGTGCTCTTCCTATCATCACAATTTCCTGCCCAATCCGCATCACTATATCCTACAAGACTAGGATTAGTGTCAAATGAGTACCAAATCCCATAGTTGGAAGTCCCATTCACAAAGCGAATGACTCTCTTAACCGAAGAGAGATGGGACTCCTTGGGATCGGATTGGTACCTAGCACAAACTCCTACACTAAATGATATATCGGGCCTACTTGTGGTCAAATAGAGCAAGCTCCCTATCATGCCACGATATAAGGTTTGGTCCACACTTTTACCGCTAGCATCCTTGCTTAGCTTCAAAGTGGTGCTCATCGGAGTGTCACAATGTTTGGCTTTTTCAAGACCAAACTTCTTCACTAGGTTTTTGGCATATTTGGCTTGGGTTATGAAAATCCCATCATCTAGTTGCCTAATTTGCAAACCTAGGAAGTAACTAAGCTCACCAACAAGACTCATCTCAAATTCATGAGACATGACATCAACAAATTGTTGGACCTTGGTGTTGTTGGTGGAGCCAAACACTATGTCATCAACATATATTTGAGCTATGAAAAGCTCATCATTGTCTCTTTTGATGAATAGTGTCTTGTCAACACTACCTCTTGTGTAGTTATTGTCAACAAGAAATTTAGTGAGGCGCTCATACCAAGCCCTCGGTGCTTGTTTCAACCCATATAGAGCCTTCTTGAGGCGATAAACATGGTTGGGGTGGTGAGCATCCACAAACCCCTTGGGTTGTTCAACAAACACTTCCTCTTGCAAGAAGCCATTAAGGAAGGCACTCTTGACATTCATTTGGTGCAATTTGAACTTGTGCACACAAGAAATGGATAAGAGAAGCCTAATGGACTCTAAACGGGCAACGGGAGCAAAAGTCTCCTCAAAGTCGATACCCTCAATTTGAGAGTACCCTTGTACTACAAGTCTAGCCTTGTTCCGCACTATGTTGCCATCCTCATCGGATTTGTTCCTAAATATCCATTTAGTGCCTATGACATTAGTGGTCTTAGGCCTAGGAACTAGAGTCCAAACTTTATTCCTTTCGAATTGGTTTAGCTCTTCTTGCATGGCAAGAACCCAAAACTCATCATTTAAGGCTTTTTCAACCTTTTTGGGTTCAATTTGAGAGGTGTAGCAAGTGTAGCTAATAAGATTAGCAAGTTGACGTCTAGTCCTAACACCCTCATTAACCTCTCCAATGATATCTTCGTTATCATGGAGTTTCCTAACCCATGGAGCGGGTTCTTTAGAGTCCAAGAGAGGAACTCTATCAATGGGTTGTGTGTCATCATTGTTGACATTAGATGTCCCAACATTAGGAGACACCACAACCTTCTCCAAAGGCGAAACATCACTAAAAATAACCTCCTCCTCATGATCATTAGACTTGAGCCTAGTATCATCAAATACGACATTGGATGATTCCATAACACTTAGAGTTTTTAAATTGAAACCTCTATAGGCTCTACTATTCAAGGCATAGCCAATAAAAATACCCTCATCACTCTTAGCATCGAATTTGCCAAGTTGATCACGGTCATTCAAAATGTAGTATTTGCTTCCAAAAGTGTGGAAGTAGCTAACATTTGGCCTCTTGCCTTTCCATAACTCATAGGAGGTGTTTCTAGTACCGGGCCTTAGGAAAACTCTATTTCCTATATAGCAAGCTGTATTGATGGCTTCGGCCCATAGGTTCCTAGGGACATTGTTGCTAAGCAACATCACACGGGCCATCTCTTGAAGGACCCTATTTTTCCTCTCAACAACTCCATTTTGTTGAGGTGTCCTAGGAGCCGAAAACTCATGGGAGATACCTAAACCATTACAAAAGGTTTCAAAGGTAGCATTCTCAAATTCCCTTCCATGGTCACTTCTAATCCGTTTTATGCTTTTAATATTAGAGTTCATCTCATTTTGTATTTTATTACAAAGCATTTTAAACTTATCAAAAGTTGCGGATTTTTCTCTAAGAAAATATGTCTATGTGAACCTAGAGAAATCATCAACACAAACAAAAATGTATCTCTTTCCACCCAAACTTTCGGTTTGCATGGGACCCATGAGGTCCATGTGGAGAAGTTCAAGAGGCTCCTTGGTGGTGAGATACTTACCCTTTTTGTGCATGCTTTTAGTTTGCTTTCCTTGTTGGCAAGGTCCACAAACACCATTGGCTTTCTTCCCAAGCTTAGGGAGGCCACGCACACACTCGAACTTTCCAAGGGTCCGTAGATCCCTAAAGTTCATGTGGCCAAGTCTTTCATGCCACAACTCAATTTGCTCATCCATGGACACATGATTAGATACAATACTAGCTTCAAGATAATAATAATTGTCGCTAGATCTCATGCCCTTCAACAAGGTTTGTCCATCGGGTTTTAGGATAGAGCAATAATCTTTAGAAAACAAGACGGAATATCCTTCATCACTAAGATGTGAAATGCTTATTAAATTGGCTTTCAAACCATCAACCAATAAAGCATTGGATAAGGAGGGTAATCCGGGAACGGAAATGGTTCCTTTCCCTACAACATTTCTTTTGGATCCATCACCAAAAGTGACATTTTCACCTTCCTCCATAACAAGAGTCTCGAAGAAACTCTTGTTTCCCGTCATGTGCTTAGAGCACCCACTATCCAAATACCAAAAATTAGAAGAATTTGCCTTCAAGGCTATTTGTGCAACATGGCAAACATTTTCATTCTTTCTAATCCACTTAGCAACAATTTTAGCTTTCTTAGTGGTCTTTGGTACATGTGCTCTACTATTCCTAGAATCATGCAAATCAATATTATCATTCCTAGGAACATGCATCTTGGCTCTATTCTTTCTCTTTTCAATCATGCTTCGTGTTCTACACATTTTTATATATCGAAAGCAATGTGGTCTAATATGACCATCAAATCCACAAAAGTGACATATAGGAGTAAAATAAGGAATCATACCTTGTCCTTGTCTTTGTGGATGAATGGGTTCAATCCATCTTCGTTGTTGAACCGGTCTAGGTTGCTTCCCAGCTTGAGGTTGCATGATTGGTCTCTTTACTTTGTGAACCAAGTGTGGAGGAGTGTTGGCTTGAGGGACCCTAGGGGGTTGAGCTTGAGGTTGCCTTCTTGGCCCCATCTTCACTTGTGCATTAGAGCATTGTCCTACTTCTAATTTCTTCCTAGGAATGTGCACAAATGAGGTTTCTTCGTTCCTCAAACTCTTGACAAACACGGTCTTGTTAGAGGTAGAGATCTTCTTGTCATCTTCATACCCAAGACCCCTCTTGTCACATAGACTCTTTCCAACACCAAGCATATGGTCAAGCTTCTTGGTGCTAGAATCTATCCTAGCCAAGGACCCTTTAACTTCTACAAGTTCCCTCTTCAAGCCTTCTTCACTTCTCTTGGATAAGTCTAACTCCTTAATTAACTTATCCTCTCTCCTCTTCAATCTTTCCACTTGTTCACTTAAGTGGTCATTGTGAGCCGAAAGTTCAAGGTTCTCTTCTCTCAACCTTTCAATCTTTCTTGTGCTTTTAATTGCTAAATCATTGAACTCAGCATGGTATTTAGCAAGCACCTTTTGCTCCACAAATTTCTTTATGGAAATAGAAGAGGAGTCACTTTCTACTTCACTTGAGTCATTTTCCTCTTGACTCATTTCCTCTCTCTCACTACCACTTTTGCTCTTATGTGAGGAGGCAAAAGCTAGAAGGTTAGCCATGAGTTTTTCTTCACTTGAAGACTCATCTTCCTCATTTGAGTCATCACTACTCCCACTCCAAGTGACGGCCATCACTTTGCCCTTCTTCTTTTCATTGTGATTAGCACATTCGGGGGCAAAGTGACCAATCCCACCACATTCAAAGCATCGGACCCCTTTCCTTTCGGTCCTCTCTTGTCTAGGCTCAAACTTCTTGAAGGAACCTTTTTTCTTCAAGTCTTGTCCTCTTGACCCAAATCCCTTCTTCTTCTTGAACCCCATAACCTTGTTAAACCTTTTCACGAATAAGGCAAGGTCTTCATCCGATTCATGCTTTGGCTCCTTTGCATCCTTAGATGCTTTCAAAGCTATTCCTTTAGACTTTTTAGGAGGAGTAGTGGTGCTAGGAGCCTTCCTAGACTCATATGTAAGAAGACGTCCAATCACCTCACTTGGCTTCATATCCATGTAGCCACTATTTTCTTCTATGGCCGTCACCTTTGATTCAAACCTATCGGGGAGAGATCTCATAATTTTTTGCTTGACTCTCCTATCCGAATACGGGTCTCCGAGTTGATGGCTTTGATTTACTATGTCCATCAATTTGATTTCGAAGTCATTGAAGCATTCATCCTCTCCCATCCTAAGTAGCTCAAATTGAGTTTGACTTGAAGCTTGGACTCCTTCACCACCTCGGTTCCCTCATGTGCAACTTGAAGGATGTCCCATGCCACTTTTGCAATCTGAGTGTTCTGAATAAGCTTGTACTGATTCTCATCCATTGCACACATGATGGCATGCATAGCCTTCCTATACCACTTTGAAGCCTCAAACTCTTGCGCGTTCCATTGCACCTTAGGCTTCAAAACATCTTGTCCTCCACCCGCGGGAGTCATCATAGGGAGATCATATCCATCTTCAACCGACATCCATGCCCGATCATGAATTTGGCATATGTAGGATTCCATCTTCCCTTTCCATTGGGAATAGTTCAAACCGGTAAGAAGTGGAGGCCTTGTGCTAGAAGCACCTTCGTTGCCACCACCATTTCCACCGTTTCCACTCATAGTGTTTATGAATGAATGAAAAGAATGCAAATGTATGAATGATCAAAAATCACACAAAATGCAAAACACACCAAAATAAGCGAGGATCACCTAAGTATATCTAGGAACCCGCTCTGATACCAATTGAAACTAATTATAGCACGGTGTGTATAAAATTATCTAGAGGGGGGGTGAATAGATTTTACGCTTTTTACCCAATTTTTCGTGTTAGTCAAAATTACAAAATTACCCCTAAATAGATAAAGCAATAAATCAAGTAAAATATGCGGAAAATAAATAACACTTGATTTTTACGTGGAAACCCTCACGGGAAAAACCACGGGCTAGTAAGTAAGCCACACTCGAACCTCGAATCCACTAAATGTGTAAACGATTACAACCTAATCCCGGAAGTAATCACACACCTACCTAATCCCAGTATGAGTGAACCTAGTCCAATTTGCTTACGATCTAAGCAACCTAATCCCGGAAGCTACACACAAGACTTACTTTCTTTATGAAGAGAATACAACCCTAAGTGAATATATGTGAATATCCAAAATGCAACATAGAGCAAGGGAAACCCTATATGCTTATCTAAGATGATTAATATGCAATTAGAACAATCCTAGATATTAAAAACTAAATGACATGTTCAATCAAATAGTTTAGCTAATCAAGATTAAGCACAAAACTTAATTAGCTATCACAATACACCACTCAATCATGTCAACACAACAATCTCTATTTTGAATATTAGATTTTACTCTAAGAACAAGCAAATAATAAAGGAGATGCCTTGATAAATAAAACACTAATTATAAATGATAATAGTGAAGAACATACCAAGGGAAGTGTGTTGACCAAGACCCATGCTAGTAAACATCCTAATTATGCTAGAAAATGCTTAGATGATATTTTGATGCATATGAAAATGGGTTTTGAGAGTTAAAGACAAGTTCTTGGAGATTTTTCTCTTGAAGATATTTTTGCTCTCTCAAAGTGTGTATATTTTCCTAGTTAAAAAAAAATGAAGAAAAAAGTATATATATATATACAAAAAACGAATCAGGTCAAGAAAGAAAAGAGAAAAGAACAAACGCCATCGTTTTTAAAACAATATATATAAAACGCAAAAGACAAAAATTAGGTGAAGCAAATATATCTATAAAACGTTAATATATATATATATATAATATGCAACAGACAAAAAAATTAGGGGATGCACGAATAAACAAATATATGATATATACTGTATGCAAACGACAAGAAAAAGTAAAAGCAAACATAAATATATATATATTATATATATATATTTTAACATACAAACACACAATATAAAAAGCAAACAAACTAAAGAAGAAAAAAGTGAAACAGGCCGTGGTCACCCCGTGCAATCAACGCGGGCAGAGGACCAAATTAGGCGTGGGTGTGGCGTGGCCCACGGAGCAAAAAGCAAAAAATGCCACACATAAGCCATCATATGCCACCTCTTTTTGTGTTGCAATCATGACACACAAAGCCTTCAGTCCATTTCTGAATTCGAAATTCGGAATTCAATTCCATCTTCGGAAAATTAACCCGAACTCAATTATAAATATGGAAAATTATATAACCTTTCAATTTAAGCTCGGAATTGAATTTCGGTTTCCGATAAAAACACGGAATGTCCCAAATGTCTCGGAAATCATCCGAAACATATAGACAAGTCTCCAAATCGCTCGGAACTCATCTATGGACAAATCCACACATAAAAATATAACAAAGAAGTGCAAGTGTGATAAGTGACATGTGAAGAGAATGCACACAAATGCAAGTATGCTAAGTGAGTGTGTGCACTAAATCTCTTCATAGAAAAATTAGCACTAAACATATACCTTTGGAGTGCTTAACACTTGCAAGGGCCTTGAGCTTGAACACATTCCTAAGCTACCCTTACATGATCCCCACATATGGTTTGATCACGAAATAAGCCAATTAAAAACTACAGGAATCCTTACACAATTATTACATTAATTTACTTTAGTTGACTCTCTATTTTCATATTTAACGGGATTCAATTGTTTTTAATTCTCTATTTCCACCAAAACTCTTCATTTTTCCCTGTTTTCTAAAGTTATAAATTCCACTAATAATTCTTCAATATCCACCACTAATGATTTTGTTTTGTTTCCATTCTTTCATCTGTTCATAATTGTATAATTGTTTTTCAATTTTGTATAGATTGATATTGTTCCTACAACCATTCATAGAAAGGTAGATTTTTTTTTTTGTACCTATATAATTGTTAGAGATTAGTTTTACACTTTTTCCCTAAAAAAGAATAATTTCAATAGAAAAAAAAAAATTTAGAGATTGGTTTTACCTTATTTTTTTTTTTTAATACTTACTGATATTTCAGTGTTGATTTGGATTTTATGAACAACATTTGATCTTCTTTTATTATATCTTCTTTTATATAAACTAATATTATGTAGTGTTGCATGTGGCCCTATTATAAATATAGAATAGATTTCTACTTTAAAAATGATATGAACAGAAAATAATTTGTGAAAAAAAAAAAGCTTGAGAACATTGTTTATGTTTTTTATTTTTTATTTATTTATTTATTTATTTATTTTTAAATACTTACTAATATTGTACAATATTTACTTGATATTAATTGGAATAGATAAAACATTGAAATTACAAAAGAAACAAATAAAGAAATCACAATATATATATATATATATAGACACGGATAAAATAAATAAATAAATAAATAAATTAAGCTGTTGATTTCTACTTATCTTATAATTTAGATTTTATGGACTGTAATTTATCATTTTATCTACTTATCTTATAATTTAGATGAGTAATGCTAGATATCACAACTAAAATCACAACTATCCAACACAACACATGTGGCACATGAGGTGTCAATTGGTGAGTGGATACATAGATAGGTGAGATAAATCATTATTAATGTGTATCCACTCATCAATTGACACCTCATGTGCCACATGTGTTGTGTTGGAATAGTTATGATTTTAATTGTGATATTTAGCATTACTCAATTTAGATTGAGCTTAGAAAACAAAGTAATTCAAAAACAAAAAAAAAAAAAAAAAATTAACTGAAACCAGAAATTGTAGATAAAAGATAAAAAATTTATAAAAAAAAATTGAAGGTAAAGATAATGTTTAAAAATTAAGTCCCTGTTCAATGTTTTCAAATCTTTTCTTCACACAATTCTTAGTAAAAATAAGAAAAATCTCACTGTTACCAAGGACATCAGCAGGTTTTCTCTTAGCAAGTGTCTCTAATTGCTTGATTAATGATTATCATTTAATTTTATGTTTCACAGGTCTGCTATATACACTAGAAGAAGAATTTAATTTTAAAAAAAAATGTTTATACGATTCATAAACCATGTTTTTTTTTTTTTTTAAGATAAACAATGTTAAACTTAAGTTGTTTTTTAAGTTTATTATTATTATTTTTTTGTAAGTTAGTTGCAGAGGAAATTGGTGGGGAGGATTATAAGGAAGAGAGAGTTGATTGGTTAAAGAGAAGTAAATTGGTTGAGAAGATTTTTTATTATTTATTTTTAATGTAGATATATCCGTCAAGCAATTAATTAATTTTAAGGATTAGATATTGTATTTTGAAATAAATTACAACAATTACAATTTTTTTACAACTCACAATTACATTGGTTCTCAGTGTTGTTGCATGTGATCAATTTTTTTTTCTTTGATATAATTCGTCATTATTTCTTTCTTTCTCTCTTCTTTTATATAATTGTTTATAATTTTTTTTTTTGAGTATGAACTAATATTATGTAGTGTTACATGCAACCTTAATATAAGTATATATAGAATAGATTTCTGTTTTTTTTTAAATAATATAAATAATAAAAAAAAAGTTATGGATCAATGTTTTCTGTTTTTTTTTATATATATATTTACTAATATCATATTATATTTCTTAGTATTAATTGAATTTGATAAAACATAGAAATTACAAATTACAAAAGAAACAACTAAAGAAATCACGAAAAAAAAAAATTGTAGATAAAGATAACACTATTTAACAATTAGTTTAACTTTTATTTCCATTCAAGTTTTGTGATTGAATATTCATTGTATATTGACTATTAAATATTACATTTCATGGAGGATGATAATTGATAACTTTAGATGTCTCCTAATCATGTATATAGTAATTTAAAAAGTATATTAGCAAAGGCTGGCATGATTAGATTTTTATTTTTAAATTTTTTTTAAGAAGGTCCGATTAGATTTGGTAAAGATAAAAACTAAAAATATAGAAATTGGAAAAAAAAAAAATTGTACATAAAGATAAGAAATATAAATAAAGTTTCAGTTGCTAATTTCTATTTGTCTTATATTTTGGATTTTATGAACAACATTTGGAGTTCTTTTATTATATTTTCTTTTATATAATTGTTTTTAGATTTTTTTGAATAAGTACAAATATTATGTAGTGTTGCATGTAGCCTTATCATAAGTATAGAATAAATTTCTACTATAAAAACGAATAATATAAACAGAAAATTAAAAAAAAAAAAATAGAGATCAATGTCTACGTTTTAAAAAAATATATTTACTAATATTGTATAATATTTTCTTAATATTAATTGGAATCGATAAAACATTAAAATTTTTAAAAGAAACAACTAAAGAAATCACCCAAAAAAAAAATGTAGATAAAGATAACAATATTTAATAATTAGCTTAACTTTTATTTCCATTCAAATTTTGTTATTGAATATGTACAGTTTATTGAATATTAAATGAGCATTTTGTATATATTTTTTTTGAACAACAAAGCAGGATTTTATTTATAAAAGGTTAGAAGCCAACACAGAACAAAAGGTGCCAATGCACACAACAACAGAGAAAAACGCACAAGGGGCAAAAGCAGTATATATACCACGAATAGTTTGACTAATGTGTGATGTAGTTTGTTACCCTTAATTAGCTATACTTTGTTTTATTTTCCCAACTTTTCTAGAAAAAGTGACATGATAATGTTCTTCTCTTTTATATTTGTTATAGTATTTTTTTATTTTTATTTATTTTTTATATTTTGGTAATATGGATTTTAAAAAAAAAAAATCAATTCTACAAAATATCAAATTTTGTTTTATCATAAAAAAACACAATATAACCAGAAAAAAGAAGAAGTTAAATTACATATTCTAATATAACATTTGCACATGTAGACATTGTGAAATTTCCAATTAATTATATGAATTGTAATATAATTATCTTTTCTCTATGCATGTGCAGATTAGTCGATATGTAATCTTTGTGTGTTGATATATGTTATAAAAGCCTACTTAATAATGTGGTGGACAAATTAAAAATAAGAAAATACGGCTACAAATACGAAGTTGAGTGTCCATAATTGTTTAAAGCATACGTTGAGATCGAACTTAATATTGACTCCACATTCAAAACCCGAGTGTTTTGGGGTGTCCCTTCAAAACATAAAATTGAGTTTAAACAAGATGCCACTAAAGAAACAGTTGATTATCTGCAAATGAACTTCTCTAGCTTCCAATACTACAAGTGGTGTTATCATAGAATAAATGAAGGATTTGAAGAGGTACTTGAAGAGAATAAAGCTTTGAAGGTCAAAATTGAAAAATATGAAACAATTTTTTTTATAAAAAAAATAATGACGATTGTGTATCATCTACAGCTGATAATTTTTAACATTATTATTATTATTATTATTATTATTATTATTATTACTACTTCTTTTATTATAAGATGTAGTTTGTATTTTGTCTGAATCTTGATGTTACAATGTTAATTCCTTTGAAAAATATTTTGTATGAGCATTTACGTCTATCAATGTTAAGTATATGGTTTGAACTTTTCTGTGTGACTATACAAGTGTTTTTTTCTTCTCTATGATTTATTAACATTTCTTCAAAGAAAGATATATTAAATTACTAATGTCTATTATCGTATCACATGTCAAAACAGGACCATGACAAACATGCACCCGATGTTCTAAACAAAATCATTGGGAAAAGATACACATTTCAACAAAGACTCAATCATTTCAATTTAGTATTAGGGCGAGAGAATTACATAGTCAGTGGCATAAAGACGAAAACCCTCAATACGTCTCCCGTTCACCATTCAAAGGTAACAAATTAGAAAATACTAAAACATCATTCTACACTAAGCTTTTAATTTGGCCAATCTCATTTTTTTCAAGAAACTAGAGGTAACAATTTTTGTAATAAATCATAGGAAGATGAAGATTTTCATATCTCAAATTCAAATCATTTTCAACCTACGACTCCATTGAAAAGAAGAAATGAAGATAGCATAGAAAGCAGCTTCGGCAAATAATCAAAAATGAAGAAATCAAAGAAGTAAGCTTTAGGTATATTATTTAAAATATATAAAATTTATATTGGTGTCACTTTTCTTTAATTGGTTTCTCTTTTCGATACAGGAAAGTATTTGAAGATGAAGATGAAGATTGAAACACAAATAAATTGATTTTACGATATAACAATTATAGGCTTGCATTTAACTTGCCTTATTTTTTTTTTTTGAAACGTCAGATTTTATAAAGGCCAAGCAAGGCACAAGGAGCAAAACAAGCAGCACAAAAACAGAACACACCAACAAAGCAAACCACGACCAACCACAAGGCCATACAAGCCAAAGCAAAACAGCAAAAACAAAACAGCCCACAACCACAAGAAACGCAGCAGAAACAAAAAAACAGCAAAACACGCAACAGACAATCAGCTACTAGCCCAAAAAATTAAATCGTCCTCCTTTTTGGATCCCCTTTTAGCCAAGTTATCCGCAACAGAATTTGAAGCTCTCGAAACGTGGCTAACAACCAAACTGCCATGAGTAGACAAAAATTCTCTGATTTCATAAACCAAACTGACGTGGGCCAGGCTGCCAAAAGAATCACTGTTAATCCACGAGACCGTCGATTTGGAGTCACTAACAACATCAGTGGAAATGCCTTTCAAGGAGGGGTTCGAAACACATAGATAATAGGCTTTTTTAATGGCCAGTAATTCAGCCGTAATAGAGTCCAGAATGCCAACGAAAAAGGAAAATGTGCACATCACCTTACCTCTATTGTCCCTTAGAACTCCCCCAATCCCTGCCTTACCGGGTTGACCTCTTGCAGACCCGTCTACATTGAACTTAAGATTTTCCACACCAGGCGGAATCCAAGCTTCAACCTGTTGTTTCTTTGGTTTTGGAGGGTCCTTGCAATGTTCGTTCACACATTGGAGGAGGGAAGTTATTGGATCCAAGGATCCGTGACCATGGTGTTTAAACCACCAAGCCACACGAAATTGTATTGTATCAGCCGCAATGGAAAGATTAGCATCGACGTCACTGAAAACCTTGCGATTTCTGACTTCCCAAACTGTCCACACCGTAGCAAAGAATAGAGTAAACCAGGCCCTTTTACTTGGAATTGACGGGCTGAGAAGAGACCAGCACTTCGCCCATTCCTCGATCGACTCCGGAGCACAGCAAGCAACACCCTACCATCCCATACCAGTCCCCCATAATTGCCACACCCACCTGCAATGAAGAAAAAGGTGGTTTGCTGTCTCCTCATCTACGTTACAGAGAGGACAACACAAATTCGAAATATTCACCATCCCAAACTGCTGTAACATTTTCTTCACCATTATTCTTCCTTTAAAAAGCTGCCAAACAAAGATTTCAACTTTTGGGGGACAGATCCCTTGCCAGCAGAATTTGTCATGAACAGAATCATTTGGAACCTTATTTTCCAAAGCTTTCCTGAAAGATTTCACTGAAAACGAACCATTGGGATTGAAGCTCCAAGCCAAAGCATCCTCAATAGAAGGTCGAATTGTAATGGTCTGTATAAAGGCACAGAAGCAAGACCATTGATCTTGTTCCCATCCAAACACCGGTCTACCCAAAGTGACATTCCAAACCTAAAATGAATCCACCCATTGACCATAATCACTGACCACCCCATCTTTCTTCGCAGCCAATGTGAAAATTCTAGGAAACGACTCTTTTAACATAACAGAATCCGCACATTTAACCTCCCAGAATTTTATATTCTTGCCTTTACCAACAACCATCTTCAGACCTTCATTTAGAATAGTAGCCGATTGTGATCCTTGCTTGAATAAGCTGGCCACAGCTTTGGCAAAAACAGAGGCAGTCGGTGACCTATCGCCTTTCCACAAAAGATCCCTCTCATCTAGCCTATGCCTAGCCACAATAACTTGTTTCCAAAGCGACGAATCCTCCTTGCCGTACCTCCAAACCCACTTAGCCAAGAGAGCCTTATTTTTAGCCACTACTCTCCCAATTCCCAAACCACCATTCTCCTTACTTTGGCACACCAAGTCCCACTTCACAGCATGGACTTTTCTCTTCTCAACACCATCCCCCCACAAGAAACTTCTTTGAATTCTCTCAATGCTTTGAGCAATACCCACTGGAACCTTGAAAATGGACATAAAATAAGTCGGAATGCTCGCCAAAACAGCCTTAATAAGAACCACTCTGCCACATTTTGACACAAATTTACGTTTCCAAGGAGTTATCTTACATAATTAGTGTTTTTACTTATCAATTTATCTCTTTTATCACTTGTATGTTCTTTGAGTAATTTCTACATACATGATTGAGATTATGTGTTGATTGGGTTATTTATGTTAGCTAGGTTTTCATGCCTATTGTATATCTAGCTAATTAATCTCATTATATGATTGAGATTATTTTTGATAGCTTAATTGATTAGGTCATTATTGCCTAAAAGCTATGCCATAAACATTCTTGTGTGATTTATTGATAACTAGGTTGATAGATCGTATTTTAATCAACTAGTTAATCTTTTGAATGTTTGTGGGTTATTTGTGATAGCTATTGTATTTAGGATTGGTCATCCTTAACATAGCTAAAGTTGTATGCCATGTCATATAGTTATTTTGATATCTAGGATTGATTTTATTGTCATCATATAATCCTAGATAAGCATCTAAGGTTCCCTAGCTTTATTTGCTCTTTGAATATTCATTGCATATTCACATAGGGTGTTTGATCTCTTCGGAGAAGTAAGTCTTGTGTGATAGACCAGGATTAGGTCGGACACCGGGATTAGGTGGTCACATGAGCAAATTGGACTAGATCCACTTTTACAGGCCTGCGGGTAGTGGTAGCGGGATATTGGCCGGGATTAGGCCGTCAAACCTGGATTAGGTTGTATACGTTATCACAATTAGTGGATTCGAGGTTCGAGTGTGGCGCACTTACTAGCCCGTGGTTTTTCCCGTGAGGGTTTCCACGTAAAAATCAAGTGTCGTTTATATTTCCGCACCATATTACACTTGATTATTATATTGTCTAGTTTGGGGCATTTTCGTAAATTTGACTAAACGCAAAAATTGGGTAATAACGATTAAAATCTATTCACCCCCCCTCTAGATAGTTTTATACACACCGTTAATTTGTTTCATATAGCATCCACACCAACACCTCTATTCAGCACCTGACCGCCAACAGCACTAATAATCCTACTATCAAAACACTTGAGTTTGGTTTCTTGCAAAAACAAAACATTTGGCTTGAATTTTGCAACCAAGCCTTTAACAACCCTTCTTTTCTCTGCCTTCCCCAAGCCTCTGACATTCCAAGATAATATTATCATTGACAAAAAACAGCCCACACCATCAACAACAGGGAAACTAAGCTCTATCTGCTGCTGCAAGTCTCTCATCATCTTCTTTATCTCTTCTCCTCAACTCTCCCCTTATAGACTCCTCCTTGCCTCCAAAATCAATGCCGAGCGTAGCACCCATCTCAATGACCTTTGAAATTTCTGCCTCCACATTCCATTCCACCATATTTCCATCCACATCAATCACAAACTCTTCCTCTTGACTCAAATGTTCTTCCCTTGAATTCTCATAATTTCTCTCAAGATTAAAATTTAAAGCCACTCCCGTCTCAATCACCCTTGCGAATTTCGCTTCCAAATCCCAAACGACTTGATTGCCATCCACATCACTCACCATTGTTTCTAGAGGATTCTGATTCGCACCTTCTGACAAGCACACATCATTGGTACCAAACTCCTCTGTTTCCAGGACATGCATCCCACTTGCCTTCAACTCAGGATTTCTACCTCCCTTAACCATGGATTTTGAAGAAAGAATTGAAATCCTACCTTTAGGGACATTTCTCATAATAACAGGAGCTTCTTCGGTCTGATCAAAAACCTCGCAAGCCTCCATTTGAGCTCCAGAATTCCCTGCATTCACCATTTGAGCTTCCTTTGAACCTCTTCGTCGCTGAATCCCCAGCCAGTTTCGAACCAGACTTGTCTTTAGAAGACCCTTTTTCATCATAAGTTGGATTTTCTTAGCCTTTCTACTTTGAAGCCTTCCTCTGAATCCCAATTTCCTAGCATTACTAGAGCCCACTCTTGAAGCATTAGGCCCACCATTTGGTTCAGGCCCACCATTGAGATCAATGTGAAAGTCTTCCCCTTCTAAAGACGAATCTGACATCTCAGAAAAATCAATTAATAGACCATCCTTACTAAGTCCCCTGTCTTGGGCTGACTCAAGGTTGGAAAGGTCCAGTCCATTGTCTTGATCCATCAATGAAAAATCCAGTGAGATTGGATCCATTTCACTAGAAAAATTGCCATGGACCACAAGACTTTTTTTTGGCATAGAACATTCACCTTTGGCTAGAATTGAGTTGACGAAAGTACCCCTTCCACTTTCTGAAGATGACGAGCTCGATGGAACATCAGACTCACTGACACCTTTTTTCTTTTCCAAAATCAGCTTAGCATTTGAATTTGAATAGAGACCAAAAGGAGGTTTGCGTTTAGGGGCTTTCACACTAGCCCTTTTTCCTTTATCCTTAATAGAGATAAAAGGATTAGCCTCCCTATTGATGTTGACCTTACTACACCAACGCTCCTTATGACCTGCATCTGATCTCCTACCCTGCCTCTCCCATCTGCTATCTTGGTCCAAGTGCACCTTTTCACCTACCAAATCCTCAAGAGGACTTCCAGTATCCATATAGGTCTGCCGACCTGCCCCCTGAATTTTTACTAGCTATCCTGTCTCCTTGTCAGACTGCTGTCCATCACCATCCAGTAGCTCTAGGAAATTTTCAATCCATTGCAAGGTCACCGGCGTTCTATCTTCCTCAACCGCTAACATGGATGTCCCCTTAGCTTCCCTGATTCTAATTTGCCTTATTTAATACGGTGACAAACATAAGACTTTTAATTTATTTCCATAATGAATTATTTTTATACAATCGATAGTTATTGTATTAGTATGACATTATACTATTATTGTTGATGTTCAAATTTGCACAATTTATCTTTCATTGTTTCACCTCTCTTTCCATTCTTTCTATCTCTTCTCTTCCAATTCATATCCCCCACTCTTCAACAACCTCCATTTTTAGATAACTCCCCTTACCCAATCCACCAAGTAATATTGCAACCATAATCTCCCAATAGATTTTACAATGCCCGCACATCGTGCTGGCTATAAACTAGTTTAATCGATTTTGAGTCTCTTGACAGTAATTTTTTCTTTTTTTTGGTATCAAGGATCCCGGACTTCGTCCAGGCACCCATCCGCCGGTCCTCCCTAACTGCGTGACACACTCATAGCCATCTTGTTGGTTCTAATGGTCTATTTGTTGGATGCTATGGAGTAGGACAGATAGGAAACTTCGGCCCACACAAAGATGCAAGCGGGTAAATCAGAATTCGCCTTCGCATGGGTAGGATTCAATCTGCTGACCTAGGAGTTACCCTATCCCAAGCCCGTCCTTCCACTAGTTGAGCTAGCGTCATAATGGCTGGCCACAATGTAATTGCCAAGAGTAAAATCAAGGACATGAGATTTTCATCCCAAGCCTTGGACCACCAAGGCAACCACCTCGTGGTTCAATAACTTTAAGAAGCACATCAGTGTGATGATTACTCTTCTAAAGTAATTTTACAAAATTTCTTAGCTAGAATGACTTAGTTGACTCTAAAAATACCAAGGTTTAAGGATTACTGTAATATATTTAATTATCTAATCACATATAAGTACGTCTAAATTATATCAGAGATTTATTGATGATAATTTAAACGTAAATTTATTATAGTCTCATCATGCACATTTTATAAACATCTATGGGAAGTGAGAAGCTTTCTACTTCGGTGTCAGGTTCCACGATAGGCCATTAGATAATTTAAGGCATATTAATTTAACACAACATCCGAAAGCTAGTGCCCCATGAATGTTTTTCTTCTAATGATGGTTCTCTCCGGATTCTGGTGAACACATTGTAAGTAGACGTAGCCGTTTTTTCTTTTTTGAAATGGATTCTTCAACCTGGAACCTCAATGGATTCAGATGAAATCACAAGAATTTGTTGAGAACTTAGCATCAATGACGATGAGGCTGTTTTTAATTTGAGGGGTCGGTTCGTGATTCCAGGGAACGAAAAGTGACAATATTAATTAAGTCTGGTTGGGAAGGTCTTGGCAACCAGTCAAGTTAACATGCAGAGAGGCTTTCAACTTTATCGACCTCATATGGAAAATCCTTCACGGGGTTGAAACATCAATAACGATCTTCTTATTTTAGAAGAACCAGTGGGGTTTCTCTTGTATGAAGTTTGTTACTGGAGACTGCCTGGGGAAGTTCATTCGCTTGCGACTTGCGAGTCAATATTAATGTTTCACGGCCTCTAAAGCGTTCATTGAAAGCCTTGAAGGTTTCTTTGGATGGTGAGAGTCCATAAGGACCATAACTGCATGTCATGTTACGATATGAATGCCTACCAAATTTTTGTGTTCAGTGCGGAAGGCGGGGACACAATGTCTCTCTGTGCAATTAATTTTACTAAAAAGTACTGCTCAGGATTTGACTTTCAAGTGCCGTTCTGTTCGGTTCGTCTTTGAGTAAAATGTTCTTTGACTAGTCTGAGGATAATTTGTCATTTTGTATTTAATATCGGGTTATATTAACATGTGCGTGCCCAGCTTAGAGTACCTCCAATAATCTCCTTTTTGGAGGCCACCTTCAACTCTAAAATCATGTTCCTAAGAAAATTGAGAGGATTTTAGAGGATTGGTTGCTTCCACCCACCCTCTAAATTGTTGTCTCCAAGAAAATATTTAGAGAAACTCCACTCAATTCTCTAAATTTAGAGAACCATTTCCCATCCTCTAAAACCAGTTTTTAACTTTTTTTTATTCCAATTATATCCTTTTAACTTTTTCATTAAATTCAATTAATATATAGTAAAATTTAATTTATACATTTTATTAACATAAAAATTATACAATTAGAAATGTCTCATCTAGATCTTTAAAATGACTCTAATATTAAATATTAATTAATAATTTTTTATTTACCATACTTTATCATTTGGGCAATCTCTTAGTACAAATTGATAATTATAAGTTAGTAATAAAATAAAAACCGAAACATAGTATTAAAATAATAAATATTAATATTAAAAATTACAATAACATAAAAACATTAAAACAAGGATAGAAAAAAAAAAAAAACAAAAAACTTAAATAATAACAACATAACATATGATAATGTTGAGATACATTAAAATTTTGGAAAGTCATCCAAATGACTTCCATATGTATTTATATAGCAACAAAGTTTGATACAACAATATGTAGGTTGAGAAAATTAGTTGAAAAATGTTTTAGAACCTAAAAATTAGTTATTATAAATTCATGCATTAATAAAACATTATATTTTTTAAAAAATACAAATGTTATTATAAAGGGCAAATTGCACTGAACCCCTTGAGGTTTGGGCAAGTTACACTAGCTAGAAAAGTTTTGTTATTATACACTAACACCCCCAGGACTTAAATTTGACTTTGAAAATGCCTAAAATGCCCCTAGTTATATTATTTTATACTTTTTTTTTTTTTACCTTTTAACTAAAAACTTTATAAACTTTAATAAAATAAAAAATTTAAATAAAAGATATGATTCATTAAATAAATAAATATTTTTAAAAAATTAAATAAATAAATAAACTAAATAAATAAATAGTTAAAAAAATTAAATAAATAAATAAATAAATAAATAAATAAATAGTTTTAAAAAATAAAATAAATAAATAGTTTAAATAAATAAATAAATGAAAAAAATTAAAACATTAATTTTTTTAAGGATATCCATTAATAGGGACAAGAAAAACTCTAAATATTCAAACTTTTATGGAAAAGATGATGGTGAGAGAAGCTTCAAGGTTCCCAACACTGAAGGAATTGGTTGAAGAAGTTAAGAAGACTCCCAGTATTGGGAATCTTGAAGCTTCTCTCACCATCATCCTTACCGTAAAAGTTTGGATATTTAGAGCTTTTTTTTGTCCCTATTAATGGATATCCAAAAATTAATGTTTTTAATTTTTTTTTAATTTTTTTAATTAATTTATTTAAACCCTTTATTTATTTAATTTTTTAAACTATTTATTTATTTGATTTGTAAAAAATATTTATTTATTTATTTATTTATTTTAAACTATTTATTTATTTATTTATTTTTAAAATTATTTTATGTAAACTATTAATTTATTTAATGAATCATATATTTTTTATTATTATTAAAGTTTATAAAGTTGTCGGTTAAAAGGTAAAAAAAAAGTATAAAATAATATAACTAGGGGCATTTTAGGTATTTTCAAATTCAAATTTACATCTTGGGGGTGTTAGTGTATAATAACAAAACATTTCCAGCTAAGTGTAATGACAAGCTCTCATAATAACAAAACATTTCCAGCTAAGTGTAATGACAAGCTGTCATTTTGCATGTCAAAATATTTATATTTCAAGTACACCATGTTAGTGCAAGTGACACTACAAAAAAAGTGACATATAGTGACAAAAATTATTTGTCATTACAAGTGAAGAAATTGTCACAATTTCAATATTGTGACAAAAAAAAGTGTCACTAACAATTCGTCACTTTTGCCCCTGTCACTAAAAGTATTTGTGACAGTTTTTTGGTACTTGTCACAAATTATAACTTTTAGTGACATATTATCACTTGACCTTAATTAGTGACAAAATAAAAATTATGTCACTAAATTTATATATAGTGGCAATTAACTGTTTGAAGATTTTGTCACTATAGATCTTTTTAGTGACAATTACATGTTTGAAGATTTTGTCACTATAGATCTTCTTAGTGACAATTAAGTGTTTGAAGATTTTGTTACTATACATCTTCTTAGTGACAATTTATTGTTTTAGAATTGTGTCACTAATCACAAACTTAGTGACAATTTACCATGTGAAAACTATGTTTGTTTTACACAAATTTAGTGAAACTAATTAACGCGGTGTGTATAATATAAAGCTAGAGGGGGGGTGAATAGATTTTAGCTAATTATTACCCAATTTTCGCGTGCATGTCAATTTTACGAAAATACCCCTAGCAAGTCAACAATACATACAAGTGTAATAAGATGCGGAAATAATAAATGACACTTGATGTTTACGTGGAAACCCAACCACTGGGAAAAACCACGGGCTGTTTAGTGCGCCACACTCGGACCTCAAAATCCACTAATTGAAATGGAGTTTACAACCTATGTAGACCTCGTCTAACACTCCGGTCAATAACACCCCACTTCTACCACGCGGGCCTTTAAAAGTGGCTCTAGTCCAATTGCTTATGTGACCACCTGTTCCCGGTGTCCAACCTAATCCCGGTCAATCACACAAGACTTCAATCTCTCAAAAGAGATGCACAACCCTATGTGAATATGTATGAATATTCAATTAACAAACAAGGCTAGGGAACCTTAGATGCTTATCTAGGATGATGATATATTCAATTTAAATCAATCCTAGATATGAAAATAGCTATATGTCATGGCATACAACTTTAGCTAAGTAAAGGATAACCAATCCTAGATACAAAGCTATCACAAAAAACCCACAAACATTCAAAAGATTAACTAGTTGATTAAAAAACAATCTATCAACCTAGTTATAAATAAATCACACAAGAATGTTTATGGCATAGCTTTTAGGCAATAATGACCTAATCAATTAAGCTATCAAAAATAATCTCAATCATATAATGAGATTAATTAGCTAGATATAAAATAGGCATGAAAACCTAGCTAATATAAATAACCCAATCAACACATAATCTCAATCATGTATGTAGAAATTAATCTAAACACATACAAGTAATAAATGAGATAAAATTGATAAGTAGAAACACTAATTATGTAAGATAAAAGTGTTCAACAAATCATACCATGTGTGTTGAAGAAGACCCATGCATTAGCACATGCTAGATGAACCTAGATGATGATTTGTGCATGTGGGAATGGGTTTAGAGAGATAAATATGTAATCTTTAAGCTTTTTCTCTCAAGTCTCTCTTTCTCTCTCAAGAATAAGGAGCCTATCTCTCTAGGGTTTGATTTTGTGGCTCTGCACTCAAAATGATGAGAAAGATATGTATTTATAATACCCAAGTGAAACTATGTCGTTTTGGAAGAAATGGAAAAAATATGGGCATTTTCGCGGTACTCGCGTCAGTGCGGCAACTCAATATTCGAGCGCTTCGAAACATGACCAAACGACATCGAAACCTTTCATATGATATATCGTTGGAAATGTATGGATGTCTAATTTCTACTTACAGAATAGAATTTTGATATCTGTAGAAAACGTTATGGTCAATTGAGTGACCAAAGGTCAGAAACGGACAATAACAGAGTTGCCCTGTTTTGGTTGTAACTTTGGAGATTTTAAAACCAATCCAAACGGCCATGAAATATTACGAATAATATACCGTTGGAAAGGTATGGGTGTCTAGTTTGTACAGAAATTTTCAAAACTCATTTTGAAGCTTTGTGTAAAAAGTTATGGTCACAAGACCATACAAAGGTCAGTTTTGAAAACACTTAAAACATTGAAATCCAATCTTTTAAAACTAGACACCTTACTACAATCAACCAAACCAAAACTACCACTTATCCAAGAGAAGAATGAGACCTTCTCAAGTGGTCAACCATCGCGCTAAGACATGCACACCATCGTGCAAGCGCGGACGTTTCCGATCACACAAACGGAAACGAATTACACCACACTTAAGACTAATCATGAAGTGCAAGTGTGGGTATTGAATGCATCCTAATGCCCAACATGTCATGGCATTATCATTGAACAAGATGCACTCAATTCAAACATGCATGAATAAAATTCATGACTTTGCATCCTAATGCCTAAACATGTCATGGCATTTCATAGAACAAGATGCAATCAATTTAATGCAAGAAGAGATATTGAATAATCAATAAAGCACAATGCACACAAAATATAAACACAACATTCAAGAATAAGAGTTATGCATGTTGTGTGTGTGTGCAACTATATCTCTTCAAGGCAAAGTAAGCACAAGATATATACCTTTGGTGCTTGTCCTCTTGAGGTCTTGGAAAGGGTCTTTGATCTTCAACTAATCACCTAGACTACCCTTACAACCAAACCCCAACATGTGGTTTGCCCACGAAATAAGCCAATCAACTAAAGGGAATCCTTACATTTAGTAACAATTAACAAGAAGATAACAAGTTACAAATTCAATCAAAGTTAATATAATGGTCCATTTAATTATTATTAATTACAAGAAAACTTATACTGTAAAAAATAAAAATAAATAAAATAAATAAAAATAAATAAAAAATAAATAAAAACTACAAGAAAACTTAAATACAAAACATACAATACGGGAACCATGACACTAGTACCCGGTTTTTTCTGTGCACATAGATGATCAGAACACAAGAAAGAAAAGAAAAAGGAAAAAGAAAAAAGAAAGTGAAAAAATATATATATTACAAAATTGTTACTGTACATACACCAATTTTCTACAGATTTTGAGATAAATGCATTACATCAATTATATCCAGATAACTATGATGAAGATTTTTCAAGCCTTAATACTAGAACACTTTCGTCAATGAAAAGACCGAAATAAACTTTTCGCCTGAATACAAACTGCAATAGATGAAAGAATATTATTAACACCTCAATTATATATAAAATTTTTTAAGTGCTATATCAAACAATTGGTTGTTTCATAAGAATCATTTAATCAAACAGTTAGTATGCACATCAATTGATATTGACATATACTGTGGAAATCTAAGAACAAGTAACTATAAATCATGAAATAATAATTATGGGTTCCTAAAAAAATTTAAAAACAAATTAAAGTTAAGAAACATTCCTAAACATATATATATATATATATAATTATATTTATTTATATATGAAACATACCTTGATCAAAGAAACTTACAATATATGAAACTCGAATTTGAGATTCCGAACCTGAAAAATAAGTACAAGAAAACAAACCCTAAAAAAAAAAATTCAAGAGAATCTGACGTTTTCTATCAAGGCAAAATTTTCTCTACAGTCTTGGTAACTTCGATCTAAAGATGAAACACGGTTTCAAACCTAAAAAGTGTTTTTAAGGGAAAGAGAAACTAAAGTAAAAATAAATAAATACATAAAAAATTAAAATTAAGAAACATCCCTAAACATATATAATAAATTTATACATAAAAAAACCATACCTTATTAAAAGAAACGTGAATTTGAAATTCCTACCTTAAAAAACAAGTACAAGAAAACAAACCCTAAAAAACAAAAATTAAATCAATAGAAACTTACCTTCTTCTATCAAGGCGGAATTTTCTCTACACAATCTTGGTGACTTCTACAGATGAATCGTAGTTTCAAACCTAAAAAGTGTTTTTAAGGAAAAAAGAAACTAAAGAGGAAATCTAGATATGGCAGTGACAAAGAGAGAACCAAAAGACATGTGAAGATGGAATAAGGGAAAAAAAACACACACACAACGATTGTGGCGTTTTTTTTCTTCCAAATAAAATAAAATTAATTGATTCTGATGCCTTTTAAAAACCAAATTATTTATAAAATAAAATTTTTCCTTTTTTATAGGGTAATTTTGTGACTAATTATATTATTTGTCATAAATTATCAAGTTTTTTTTAACTAATTGTGACAATTATTTTTTAAAAGTCTCAATTGAACAAAACATAATGACAAATAATAAAATTTGTCACAAAATAATACCTACTGTGATGCATTTGAAATTTGTCACAAGGAAATGTGTCACTATAGGTCATTTTTTTTTTTTTTTGTAGTGTGACTAGAGACTAGTATAGCAACAAGCAAGGGTATCGTTCACAGGGAGGTGTCATCCGTCAACCGTTTCGAGTTTTAGAGTTTATTGAAAGCATGTAAATAGAATGCGGATGTGGTGAGAATGGCGTGTGTGAGGTGTATGCATATTGCGGTGTGGTGTGTGTGGAAATATAAAGAGAAGAATGCAAATAAAAACAAAGAGAATATTTATGAAATGGTGAGAATGGTGTTTAAAGAGACAAATAATAAAAGGATGGCTCGGAGAGATGTAAGATTGTGGTTATACAAGGTTCAATAGGTTTACCATACATAAGTGCACAAATAGTGGTTGTTAGGCTTTAAGGACATCCAATTCAAGTTATTGGCTTATTCTCTCAATTAAGAGATTCACAAACATAAATCACTCCCTAAAGGTCATGGCTAGAGCAATTGTGCTTGTAATCTCAACTAAGGGATTCGAGACACGAATCACTCCCCAAAGGTTATGGCTAGAGCAATTGTGCCTCAAGTCCCTACCATTAAGCATATGAACATGTAGCCAAAACCTATTCTAGCACAGTCATGCATAAAACAAGTTTCATCCATTCTTTTAGAGCTAAGTGGTTAAGACTATACCCAGAAGGTCATCCATGGAGGTACAATCCTAACCCACATACACTCAAACCCATCAAAACAAGGCATTTCAACCTTCCATCAACATACACACACAAATAGGATATTTGATTACAACTACTCCTACAGATTAAGTTAATCTACTCCTAATCCTATCCATGAGCACACATCAATTTCCAATCTCCTTACACAAGCATATCAAGATAAGAGATTAATCAATAATAGCAAGAACAAATCAAAACCCAAATGAATATAAAAAAAACCAACATATATTGAGCGCAAATAAGGTTTACAATATTTCCCAAGTGGGGATTACACAATCAAGAAAACATGAAATACAAAGAGAATGAGTTTTAAGGAGACAACCCTTGAAGAAATCCCTCCAAGAGCTCCATGAATCCATAGCTCGAAATTGGTCATAGACCACTCTTATCTCCTTGCAATCAACTCCCAAATGTGGTGGAGGATGTGTAAAAAATGGTGGTGGTGAGCTTCCCATGGAGGAGAACCTCCATGGGAGCTTTGGAAGCTTCTCTCTCTCTTGGTTTGGGGAAGAAGATGAAGATGGGCTGTTGAGAGGTGAAGAATTTGTGTATTCCCTTGAAAGAAGAGGCAAAGAGGGTTTATATAGTTAGGGTAAATTTAGGGATGAATTGGGGTGCGAAAAGACACATTTGCCCCTCAAAAATAGCTTGGAAACTGATCCTTCGATGTGATGGCAACGGAAGGTCGCTGTCAAGTTGGCCGTAGGTGGGGGCGACCACTTTGGGGGTGAACTTCACTGCCCCTGGTGCCCAAAAAGGTCGCTGGCACATTGGCTGTTGGCGGGGGGCGACCATGACGGCGAACTTCTTGCGCACCGTTATGGAAACAGCCATAACTCCCTCTAGAAAGCCTGGAATCACGATCTGTAAAAACCACTGGAAAGTAGACTTCCGGGGCTTTCCAAAAATATATGGGACAAAACCCAGTTCTCATTGAGGAGGGAGATATGGACCCTGAAATATGTATGTTCTGCATGGGCATTTGAAATGTCAGCCCATTAACCTTTGGAAAACAGAGTTGACCAGTGCCGCCCCAGCTCAATGGCGGATCCACCATGGAACATTTGATTTTGCTTGCCACGGTTGACCATGAATCACGCCACGGTTTGGGTCAACGGCGAGGCCGCGACAACTCTGCATGGCTTCCATTCTTGACTTCTTTTTGCTCATTTTGACTTCCCAAACTTGACTTTAAGCTCAAACACTAAATTTAGGGAACATGTACCTACACAAAGCTCACAAAACACATTATATACAAAATACGCTAAAAAACGAGCACAAAAGCTAGGAAATGGGGACCTCAATTAGGTACAATTATCGTCCGATCATGTAACTTGCCCAAACCTCAAGGGGTTTAGTGCAATTTGCCCTATTATAAATAATATTTGTTAAAATTTAGTTGAACAATAATTTGTTAAACAAACTAAAAAATAATAATGAAAATATAAGTTATTTTAAGATATAAATAGAAATAGGGATAGAGATAGAGATAAGGATAGAGAGTGTGGTAGCATTATATTTATGTGCGGTTATTTCAATAAGACAATCACTGTAAAAAAAATGATGAGAGAGAATGCTAGAGAGAGAAGCTCCCGTTCACATGGGTTCAGGTCAGGTTTCTGTGACACAATCAGGGGAGATGGAGATAGGAGATCAGGTGGCTATAGGAGTGATTATAGAGAAAGCTTGTACTCGGTGTTTATTGATAACATTAATCCAATGACAGAAGTGGACTGTCTGTGGGGAGTCTTTAAGATCTTTGGGAGAGTGAGAGACATTTTCCTATCTGCTAAGATCAGTTCTAGGAGAAGCAGATACGTGTTCATTCGATTTGGGACTAGGGAAGAAGCATTGAAGGTGGCTAAATTAGTCCATGGGATGCACGTTTATGGATGGCCAATCAATGCTAGTATGGCTAAGCATGATTGGAACAACCAGAGAAGCACTAGACGTCAAGAAGAGAAGAAGATACCAGCAGAGCGTAACAATAGGGGAAGAGGAGTTAGATCTTCTTCGGAGGTCTCTCAGGATCTGTCTTTTGTAGAAGTGGTCAAAGGGAAGCAGGTGGATCGTAGAGGTGATCGGAAAGGCCATCAGCTAGAGATGACAGGAAAAAGCATAAACAGCCAATGGACTGGCTTGCTAGATGTGCGATTGGTTCTTTGAAAGATTTCTCCTCTGTTTCTAGAGTTAACCAGAGATTGATTGGTAGAGGTTTTTCATTCTCTTTTTCTTATGCGGGTGAGAGGAATATCCTTTGGTGCTTTGAGTCTGTGATTGAGAAGGAGGGATTCATTCGAAATCGCTTCTTTTGGGATGATTGTTTTACATCAATGTCCAGTTGGTCGGTGAAATGGTCACCTAAAGGAAAGTTAGTCTGGGTAAATGCTTGTGGTGTACCTTTGAGCTATTGGGAAGAGGATTTTTCATGAATCTTGGAAGGCAAGTTGGGGATCCTTTGTGGGTTGATAGAGTTACATTGAAAAGGTTGAGATTGGATAGAGGCAGAATCCTAGTGGTGATTCCTGAAGTATGGGATAACTATTGCAAAGTGTCTATTGTGACAGAGGAGGAGTCGTTCTTGGCAAATGTGGTTGTTGATCCGCTTCCAGTGGAAATGTCGTGGTTGAATCGATTTTTAGACTTGGGTTCTTTTTCACCTGTAGGAGGAGTTTCTGACTTACCGGGAAACGAACAGTGCTCTTCGGATTTTGATTTTCAAAACAGTAGGATGGCAGGTGTAGAGTGTGGCAGAGGACAGCTTCCCTATACTGCCAAAAAGGCTTCAAGCAATCGTGGGCTGACAAGGAACCAGAAAGGATCTGGTTGAGGATTCTAGTACGTCATCAATTGAATCTGAAAGGAGTTGGGGAGCCTACTCTGATGCTATTAGATTGAAAGGGGAGTGTTCTCATAAATATGCTACAGGTGGGCTGACTCAAGATGGGCCGTTGGTGGTTGGGCCTGGTTTAGAGTGTGTTGCTATTTCCTCTCAAGGTAATGTCTTAGGCCAGGTTCATAAAAATATATCAGATATTACAATCCTTTCAGGAGGAGACCATATGTCAGTGGATCACAATAGACAGCCCAATAGGGAGCCCAACAGGGAGAATATACAGGTTGTGTCATCCTTGGGAGAGCATTCTTCCTCTCTCTCTGGCAACAGTAACAAAACAGGAACTGAGGCTTATGAGGATAACTCGTCTGGTGGGTTGGGAAAGATGTCTGATTCTACCTTTCTTGAGCAAGATACGAATGAAGTTCAGCTTCCTCCTAAAACTCCTAAGAAAAAAGGTAGAAAGAAATGCCCTGCAATAAAGAGCCATGCAATGAAGACTAGGAATTCTAGTAGGTCAAATGATGATACAGTAAAAAGGGGCAGGAGTGACAAATGTTGGAATTTGGAGGTCGAGATCACTAAAGTGATAGAAAAGGGAGCAACTTTAGGTGTCAATTTCATAAATTTGAGGGAAGAAAATGAGGCAGGTTGGTCGGTTCCGGTCGAAGAAGAGGAGATTGAACGATTGAGAGCTGAGTGGAATTTGGAAGAAGAGATTACGAAGGTAATTGAAACAGAGGTTGCTTTGGGGTTCAATTTTAATGGAAGGGATGAAGTTATTGGGGTTGAGGTTGCAAGGAGAGAGAAAGAAGATGCGGAAAGACTCCATCATGATAAACGGTAATTATTGAGTTGGTGTGTTTTTGGGGCTTCTATTTGCTATGATAGGAATCTCTTGGAACATTAGAGGGCTTGGTAAGGGGGAAAAGAAAAGAGCTATGCGTGGTCTAGTGGAGAAGCATAAACCATTTTTCCTGTTTATTCAAGAATCCAAGCTCAAGTTTGATACCAGGTTAGTGAAGAGTTTAGGTGGTTCTGTTCTAAATAGAGGTTTGGGGGTGGATGCGGACGGGGCTTCGGGTGGGCTTATTTCTCTATGGAATGAAGGGCATTTTGAGGTTAAAGCTTGTATTTTCAACCAGAGATGCATTATTCTGGTGGGTGAACTTCTGTCAAATAATAAAGGCATGGTTTTGTGTAATGTCTATGCAGCTTCGAAGGATAAGGAGAAGGTTGAGTTGTGGAATTTTATTGTTAAGACTAGGCGTGAGTTCCCATATCCTTGGTGCTTAGGAGGAGATTTCAATGTGGTGCTGGTTGCAACTGAAAGAATTGGTGAGGGCATTCAGTTGGCGGCAATGAGAAGCTTCAACTTGTTTGTCAGAGATATGGAGGTTGTTGATATTCCATTTCAAGGCTTTTTTTTTCACTTAGACTAACTTTAGGGAGAAGGCCTCATGGGCTCGATTGGACAGATTTCTCCGATCCCCAGAAATCTTGAAATGGTTTCCAAATCTGTTGCAAAAAGGTTTTAATAGAAGTGTTTCTGACCATAACCCTATTGGTATAGGGGTGTCGAAGGTTGATTGGGGTCCGAGTCCCTTCCGTGTTTTCAACTGGTGGTTGGAGAATAAAGAGTTAATGGCCGAAGCTATGAGAGGTTGGAAAGATTGCCAATTGGGAGAGTCTTACAGTAAGATTATCAAGGCTAAGATCAAGGGATCTAAAGTGTCTATGAAGAAGTGGCTAGAGCTTAACAAGGAGCAATTCAGTAATCAGGAGAAGTTGGAGGAGAGCCTTTCAGTTGTTGAGAAACAAGCGGAGAATGATGGGTGGACTGAGAGTCTTAGAAAATCTCGAGTGTCCCTGTTGTCGAAAGTATGGGAGGGTATTCCCAAGGAAGAGCAATCGTGGAGGCATAAGTCGAGAGTGAGATGGCTAAAGGAAGGGGACAAGAACACAAGGTTCTTTCATTTTGTGGCCTCTGACAGAAGGAGAAGGAATCGTATAGATCAGCTATATATGGATAGTGTGGTTGTTACCAAACCACAGCTTATTAGAAAGGGAGTTTTTGATTTTTTTAAGAATCATTATGAGAATGTTAGCTGGGAACGCCCGCTCATGGACGGTTGTGGTTTCAAGAGGCTGGCTGCTGATGAAGGTCAGAAGTTGGAGGAGGTTTTTTCGGAAGAGGAAGTCTGCAAAGCAATTCAAAGTTGCGATGGGGATAAAGCTCCGGGGCCCGATGGCCTCAATCTCAACTTTATCAAGGTACATTGGGAAGAAATTAGAGAAGATTTTTTGAATGTGATGAATGATTTTCACAGAGATGGCACTGCTATTAGAGACTTAAATAATTCTTTTATTGCTTTGATTCCTAAAGTCATTAAGCATCTATCTCTTAAAGATTATAGACCTATAAGTCTTGTTGGTGCTTGCTACAAAGTGGTGGCGAAAGTGTTAGCTAATCGACTAAGTAAAGTGATTAGCTCGGTGATTAGCAATACTCAAATGCCTTTTATTAAGAGTAGGCAGTTAGTTAATGGGTTCATGATTGCGGAGGAGGTGATTGATTAATGGAGGAAAGAGAAGGAAGGGGGTTTCATTGTTAAATTAGATTATGAAAAGGCTTATGATAGTGTGGACTTCAATTTTTTGGACAGAATTTTGGAGGGGATGGGGTTTGGTGAGAAATGGAGACTTTGGATTAGGGAGTGTATTTCGTCTTCATCTATCTCGGTTCTGGTCAATGGTAGCCCGACTTTGCAATTTGGTATTTAGAGAGGGCTAAGGCAAGGGGATCCCCTTGCCCCTTTCCTCTTCAATATTGTAGTTGAAGGGCTGAGTGTTCTTCTTAACAAAAATAACTTGTGCCCAAGGAACTTAATATCGGTATCGGTATCAATATCGGGCTTCTAAATTTATGGATATTTCGGGGATATTATCGATATCGGTGGATATTCTGTCAAAAATTGAAAAAATGATGGATATTTACATCTAAAGTTAGATTTTTTTTTGTGAAATTTTAGGACAAGCTTAAACAAGTAATTATACATCAAATGAATTATATTTCAACGATAAATTAGTATAGTTATGAGTTTATTATAAAATAAAACATAGATAGAGTATGTATATAGTTTTTAAAATTGAGTATTTAATAAAATAATATTTTGTTTCACTTTTATAATATTATATACAATATAAAGAGATTAAATATTTAATAAACAAAATTATCATTAAAATATATATATGGTTCCACACTTCCAAGATTCTATCATAGATCATAATTCATACATAATAAATTAATAAATACATTGCGTGTCTGAAATTTAAAACCAAAACAAATTCCTTGTTGGTTCAAATACATAAGATACATTTCTATCTTGATTCGAACAATAATTTTTTTCCCAAGAAAACATGCTTGCTTAGTTTTCAATATAGTTATTAATATGCCACACGTATATTGCTTGATCTCTTCTAACTAATCCATGCATTGGGTAGTTTGGATTTACCCAACTTGGTGGATATTGCTAATCTACATGCATAGGTATTGCATATGGCGTTTGTGGAGAAGGATAATCAATTATATTACGGCCATCATGACTACCATAATATGGTACATGAGAACCTGACATTGTCTGCGAATCACCCAAAGAACTATTTTCTGTGTTTATACTCATTGAGGAGAGTGTCATATTCAAAGAATTTTCATCAATTTGACTTGTTCCTCCATGTTGTCTACCACGATTTTGATCAAAATTACCTGCATGAGCATCCTAACCCGCCGCACTAGCATTCTAACCTGTTGCACCAGAATCCCAACCTCCAGCAAGAACATCCCAACATGTCGCACCAGCATTCCAACCTCCTACACTAGAATCCCAACCTCTTGCCATCCCCATCATCTCCATCATCTTTTCCTCCATTATTTACATCAGAGGTATGTTGGTCATTGGAAGAGCTGGTAACAATAACTCTATGATCTACACCAACTTCTTCTCTAATCACTTGTTCAACATTTATTCCCATGTCTCGAGCATGAGAAGCAGTATGTGAATCAAGATTTCCCTCGTCACCATCCAAGGAGGCAGGTCTAACCCAATTAAAAATAAGATTCTCATTATTGTTTCCTGCTTCAGCAGCTACTTGAAGTAGATCCATAAAATCAGTTTCATTTACTTTATGGGTTCTTAGATTCCCACAAAAATAATTGAGTTTCTTTAGATTCTCTACTCAAAAGAAATAATTGTGGGTTTTTACACGTTTTGCACAAATAATTTTGAGGTTCTTTTATTTGGAATGTCGGCACAAAGTTACAAAAAAATCAATTCTACATATTTATAAATTGATTGGTACATATTTAATATTATTTGTAATTAGTTTTACACATTTGAGTCACAAACAATTTTTTTTTCTTTTCAGATTCCTTTTACAAAATTTTACATATTTTACACGTCCACTCTTCGGTTCATTATCCAATTTTACTTCAAGTCCTCAATAATTTTACTATTGATGATTATGTTGGAAATTTTTATAAATTTGTTAATGCTTCTTTTAAAATAATTTTCAATATAAATTATTTTAACAATAATTTAATTGTTTAGGATTAAAAAATATATTTGAATAATATGCAAAATATCCATGGACTTTCAAGGTGATATTCGTGAAATTTTGGGAATTTCGGGAATTTCAGGATATTTCGAGAATATCGGGAGATTTTTAAGGATATTTTGAAATCAGCCGAATATTCTGCAGGATATTGGATATTTACCTGTTTCGATATCGGTCCCTCCAAAAAACGGATATATCGGTGGATATTTCGGTTTATCTATCGATTTTAAGTTCCATGGTTGTGCCTACAAATCAACCTTTGTTGCCTAAACTTAAAAAATTGCATACATATATAATCCATGAACAAGTCGCGTTACATGTGTATTGGAATGTGTACGTCTTGCACGTACCAATTCCAACCATACAACGTAATCCATGAACAAGTGAAGGACAAAATTGAACTCTCAAGGTCCCAGTAACCGTACAACGTAATCAATGCAAAAGACAAGCTATTAAATAAACTTTTAACAATGTATTTAAAACATAATAGGCTAATAGCATTCCCAACTAACCCTTACCCTACAAACGGGTCAAATATTTTCGTCAGCACATGATACATCTCACCCAACCAACCATTTGTCGGGATAAATGACCTACTTCTTCGGCACAACTCCTCCCGCCCATGGAATTTCTGGCGGGTAACTTAAGCCCACGAAACTTCTTTTATGTGTGGAAAAATAACTTGTGCCCAAGGAACTTAATATCGGTTTCGGTATCAATATCGGGCTTCTAAATTTACGGATATTTCGGGGATATTATCGATATCGGTGGATATTCTGTCAAAAATGGAAAAAATGATGGATATTTACATCTAAAGTTAGATTTTTTTTGTTAAATTTTAGGACAAGCTTAAACAAGTAATTATACATGAAATGAATTATATTTCAACGATAAATTAGCATAGTTATGAGTTTATTATAAACTATAACATAGATAGAGTATGTATATAGTTTTTAAAACTGAGTATTTATTAGAATAATATTTTGTTTCACTTTTATAAAATTATATACATTATAAAGAGATTAAATATTTAATACACAAAATTATCATTAAAATATATATATGGTTCCACACTTCCAAGATTCTATCATAAATCATAATTCATACATAATAAATTAATAAATACATTGCGTGTCTGAAATTTAAAACCAAAACAAATTCCTTGTTGGTTCAAATACATAAGATACATTTCTATCTTGATTCGAACAATAATTTTTTTTCCAAGAAAATATGCTTGCTTAGTTTTCAATATAGTTTTTTTTTAATCAACTGAATTTTCAACATGCTTGCTTAGTTTTCAATATAGTTACTAATATGCCACACGTATGTTGCTTGATCTCTTCTAACTAATCCATGCATTGGGTAGTTTGGATTTACCCAACTTGGTGGATATTGCTGATCTGCATGCATAGGTATTGCATATGGCGTTTGTGGAGAAGGATAATCAAATATATTGCGGCCACCATGACTACCATAATATCGTACATGAGAACTTGACATTGTCTGCGAATCAACCAAAGAACTATTTTTTGTGTTTAAACTCATTAAGGAGAGAGTCATATTCAAAGAATTTTCATCAATTTGACTTGTTCCTCCATGTTGTCTACCACGATTTTAATCAAAATTACCTGCATGAGCATCCCAACCCGCCGTACTAACATTCCAACCTGTTGCACCAGCATCCCAACCTCCAGCATGAACATCCCAACTTGTTGCACCAGCATTCCAACCTCCTACACTAGAATACCAACCTCTTGCCATCCCCATCATCTCCATCATCTTTTCCTCCACTATTTACATCAGAGGTATGTTGGTCATTGGAAGAGCTGGTAACAATAACTCCACGATCTACACCAACTTCTTCTCTAATCACTTGTTCAACATTTATTCCCATGTCTCGAGCATGAGAAGCAATATGTGAATCAAGATTTCCCACGTCATCATCCAAGGAGGCAGGTCTAACCCAATTAAAAATAGGATTCTCATTATTATTTCCTGCTTCAGCAGCTACTTGAAGTAGATCCATAAAATCAGTTTCATTTACTTTATGGGTTTTTAGAATCCCATAAAAATAATTGAGTTTCTTTAGATTCTCTACTCAAAAGAAATAATTGTGGGTTTTTACAAGTTTTGCACAAATAATTTTGAGATTCTTTTATTTGGAATGTCGGCACAAAGTTACAAAAAAATCAATTCTACATATTTATAAATTGATTGGTACATATTTTATATTATTTGGAATTAGTTTTACACATTTGAGTCACAAACAATTTTTTTTTGCTTTTCAGATTGCTTTTACAAAATTTTACACATTTTACACGTCCACTCTTCAGTTCTTTATCCAATTTTACTTCAAGTCCTCAATATTTTTACTATTGACGATTATGTTGGAAATTTTTATAAATTTGTTAATGCTTCCTCTAAAATAATTTTCAATATAAATTATTTTAACAAAAATTTAATTGTTTAGGATTAAAAAATATATTTGAATAATATGCAAAATATCCATGGACTTTCAAGGTGATATTCGTGAAATTTCAGGAATTTCGGGAATTTCAGGATATTTCGAGAATATCGGGAGATTTTTACGGATATTTTGAAATCGGCTGAATATTCTGTAGGATATTGGATATTTACCTGTTTCGATATCGGTCCCTCCAAAATACGGATATATCGGTGGATATTTCGGTTTATCTATCGATTTTAAGTTCCATGGTCATTATACATAACCTTATCGATATTTAATTGTGTCACTATACATAACCTTATCGATAATTAATTTTTTAAATATTGTCACTATATACAAACCTAGTGACAGTTAACCATATGAAAATTATGTTTGTTTTCCACAAATTTAGTGACAATTAACAAGAAGATAACAAGTTACAAATTCAATCAAAGTTAATATAATGGTCCATTCAATTATTATTAACTACAATAAAACTTAAATACAAAAAGTACAATAAGGAATTGATAATCAGAACTCAAGAAAGAAAAGAAAAAGAAAAAAAATATATTACAAAATTGTTAGTATACATACACCAATTTGCTACAAATTTTGAAATAAACGCATTACATCAATTAATCAATTATATTCGAATACCCTGATGAAGATTCTTAAAGCCTCAATACTAGAACGCTTTCGTAAATGAAAAGATCGGAATAAACTTTTCGCCTAGATACAAACTGCAATAGATTAAAGTATATTATTAACACCTCAATAAGATATAATTTTGTTTTTTCAATGCTGCATCAAACAATTGGTTGTTCTATAAGAATCATTTAATCAAACAGTTAATATGCACATCAACTTATAAATATCATGTATTGTGGAAATCTAAAAACAAACAACTATAAATCATGAAATAATAATTATGGGTTCCTGAAAAAAATTAAAAACAAATTAAAGTTAAAAATAATTCCTAAACACATATATATAATTCTATATATATATATATATTTTGAAAAGCAAATATTATACAAGAGGCCAAAAGCCACGCAGCACCAAAACAGAAGGAAGCACACGAGCCAAAACACATCAAAATACTGCGACAGGGTCTGCACAAACCCACAACACACCTGACGCTGAAATTTGACGAGGGCACCGCAAACAAAACCACAACACAGGACCACAACACACAACTAACAGAACAAACACCTAAACAAAAACACCTCACAACCAGCAACTCCCTACGAAGCAAGACTTACAACAAGACCAAAAACAGGAAACCACCGTCCAAAGCACACCAGAAACATCAAAGCCCACAAAAAACAGCAACAAAACCAAAAAAAAGGCCAATCTCACCACCACTCCAGCAAAGAAAGAGGGAACAAACGCAGCAAGAGAAAACCCCCTCAACAACCTTCCTAATTTTCCATTTTGGCTAAATCCTCTGCTTCTCTACTAGTAATAACTTCATACATCTCCTGCTCAATACCAGAAAAATCGAGACCTAGCATCTTTCCAACTTCCATCACTTTTGACACTTCTTCCTCAATGATTCCAGAATTTCGAGTCTTCATTCTGTGTTTGTTGGTGGATCCATTGTTGAATTTCACTTTCGTTATAGAAGCTGGATTGGGGATTTGGGACTCAGAAGCAGTTGTATCCTCCTCCACTGCTACCGTTGCTTCCTTTACAATCGTATCTGAGATTTGAACCATATCAACCTCTCTCGCTCTCTCATCGTCAACCCAATCTTCATATATATAATATAATTCTATACATAACATACCTTGTTAAAAGAAACTTTCAATGTATGAAACTTGAATTTGAGATTCTAACCCTGAAAAACAAGTATAAGAAAACAAACCCTAAAAAAATTAAATCAATAGAAGCTTACCTTTTCTATCAAGACAAAATTTTCTCTACAGTCTTGGTGACTTCTAAAGATGAAACACAATTTCAAACCTAAAAAGTGTTTTTAAGGAAAAGAGAAACTAAAGAAAAAAAATTTAAAATTAAGAAACATCCATAAACATATATATATATATATATATATATATATATATATATAATTCTACATAAAAAAAAATATATATCTTATTCAAAGAAACTTTTAGTATATGAAACTCGAATTTGAAATTCCGACCCTGAAAAACAAGTAAAAGATAACAAACCCTAAAAAAAAAGAAAAAAAAAAGCTTACCTTTTTCTATCAAGGCAGAATTTTCTCTACAATCCTGATGACTTCTACGGATGAATCACAGTTTCAAACCTAAAACGTGTGTTTAAGGAAAAGAGAAAATAAAGAGAAAATCTAGATATGACAATGATAAAGAGAGAACCAAGAGACATCTGAAGATGGAATAAGGAAAAAAATAACAACACCACAATTGTGGCGTTTTTTTTTTCTTCCAAATAAAATAAAATTTATTGATTCTGAAGCCTTTTAAAAACCTAATTATTTATAAAATAAAATCTTTCCTTTTTATAGGGTAATTTTGTGACTAATTATATTATTTGTCACAAATTATCAAGTTTTTTTTAACTAATGGTGACAATTATTTTTTAAAAGTCTAAATTGAACAAAACATAATGACAAATAATATAATTTGTCAAAAAATAATACCTACTGTGATACATTTGAAATTTGTCACATAAAAATGTGTCACTATAGTTCACTTTTTTTGTAGTGGCTTTTGAAATGATCAAAAGTGTTTTTTTAATGCTAGAAGTTATTTTGAAATTTTTTTTGTTGTTTGGTAAAACTCAAATAAGCCTTTTTAATATATGAATTATCTTAATTACCTTTTAAAAAAAGTCATTTTATATCTAATTGGAGAAGCCTAAAATTTGAGTTTTTCCAAAAAGCTTTTTATGAGCTTTTTTTAAAACATATGAATTTCTCAACTACCCTTTATAAATTTTAGATATTCCACCATAACTCTCTCATTTTAAATACATTGTCAACACTTTTTTTGTAATTCACTCAACCAAAAGCTATTTCTAAAAATACATTGTCAACACCTTTTTTGTAATTTACACAACCAAAAGCCTTCTTTTTTTTCGTTAAAAGCTCTACTTATTAGAAGCTCTACTACAAAAAGATCTACTCTAGAAGCTCTACTTGAAAAGTCATACTAAACACACTCTTTTTTGTAATTTACACAACCAAAAGCCTCTTTTTTTTTTTTTTTGTTAAAAGCTCTACTTATTAGAAGCTCTACTGTAAAAAGATCTACTCTAGCAGCTCTGCTTGAAAAGCCATACTAAACACACTCTTAGTCAAAAAGTATATGAATATTTTTCTTTAGATAATTGCATTGGAGATCAAAATATGTATACGTTTAACATTTCCATCATCCGTAATTAACATGCAGACTGATGTCACACTATATCAAAGTCTGATCTCCATCAAGTTATCATCTTCTATAAAGAGTAAACATGAGCACATATGAGATCTCCCTAAGTGCTATGTATTAACAAGGAAGAAGAAGAGATACTAGAGTGATACTTACCTTATGGATACGAATTCCAAAAAGAAAGGATCTGAATTAGCAAGCCCCAGTCCAAAAAAAGAAGGTGGTGGTTCAAAAAATAAGGGCTCCTCCATGGCTAAAGAAAACCCTTGTATGCTTCAGAATCCCAACAGTCAGAATAATAGTGCAACAGGGAAGATCCCAGAAAAACAAACACAAGCAGCCCCTAACGAGCAAGGGAACCAGAAGACAAGCCACCAGGCCAACAAAAGCAACAAACCCGAACAGAAAAATAAGGTGCCAGTTCGAGAGGAAAAAACAAAATCACAACAAGAAAAAAAAACATCTGGGACATCAGGCTCTACCTCAAACCCGCATATACCCATTCAGCTTGGAAAAGATGCATCAGATGAGATGAAGGATACTTATGGGGAACAACCCTCAAAGCCACTGTCACCGCGTAAAGTCATTCAACACTCTGAGCCTGGACAAAGTACATCAATAGAGAATAAGAATGCTGTAGGGGAATCAACCACTCCCCCAAAGCAACTGCAACAGTGTAAACACAGGCAAGGCTCTGGAGAAGACACATCAACGGAGGCTAAGAAATTATCAACGGAGGCTAAGAAATTATATGGGTAACCAGTCTCTAAATAGGGCCAAGTATATGTAAGGCTCCTCAGAAATCTGGTGTCAAAGCCATAGCCACGGCCACAACCAACTATCCTCTGAAATCTGGCACCGATCTACTCAGAATTAAGTATTATGATTTGTGTGTGGTAAGTTTTTTTACATTTTTTTTTTCAGATATCCTCAAGTATGATTCCTACGCCAAACTACGGTGTGTGATTCTGTGGGAATCAAATTAAAGTTGGTTTGAGAAGTTTCAGATTTTTGTAGCTCTCTATGTATGCAAGTATGCTTATGTAATGAATCATTTTCATCATTCTATGGGGAGATAATATATAAATAATTTCTTCTTCTTAAATACTCATTACGTACACAGCAGTAATTATATACATAAATAATGCATTTTCAGATATGGAATATATATATACATTGCTAGCTAGGATTAATTATTTCGTTTTTCGAAAAAGAAAGAAAAAACCTAGCTTTAATCTAGCCACCAGAAATGTTGTCGGTCAAGTGATGAATGGTTTCGTTAGAAAGTTTGTTGGTTCTGTTTCCGTGGAGATTGCCGAAGTGTTGGCTTTAGATTCTGGTATCCATTTATTTCTAGAGTTAAAATTGAAACTAACCATATAATTAGTGGAGTTTTTATTTTTAACCAGTATTATTGTTTTGATTGTTTTTTAACAAACTTTTCACTGACGAGACAAAAATACCCTCAATGATTTCCGAAATAAAAATATTTTTGTAAAAAAAAAATACTCTTTACTTTTTTTATTGGAAGTCGGCGAGACCTCCAAGTGAGATCTTGCCGACCTCCAGTGGAGATCAGACCCCCAATCTAAAAAAAAAATGAAGAAGAAGAAGACGAAGAAGGAGAAGAAGAAGAATTCCAGATCTGGAAAAAATTAAACACACCGGATTTCAATTTAACACATAAGTATTCTTCTATTAAACATATCAATCTTCAATTAAACACATCAGTTTTCTTCAATTAAACACACTACCTCTTTTTTTGTTTTTTTTGTTTTTAATTAAACGCACCGGTTTTCTTCAATTAAGCACACTACTGTTCTGACTTGTTTAATTGAAGAAGACCTGTGTGTTTAATTAAAGAAGATCAGTGTGTTTAATTGAAGACTGGTGTGTTTAATTTCCTCCTCCTCCTTTTTCTTCTTCTCACAATTTTTTATTTTTATTTTTTTTTTGGTGTGGAAAGTGACCTCCATTGGAGGTCTGGGCGACCTCCAATTGAGGTTTCGACCTCCATCGGAGGTTTGTAGACTCCATTGGAGGTGCTCCAATAATTTTCAAAAAAATAATAAAAAAGGTTTTTTTAAAAGAAAATTAGTTTTAAAAAATAAAAATAAATAGAAAAGGCAGGGGTAAATTTGTCTATTAAGTGGAAAGCTTAGTAAAAAAAATGAAAACACTAATTCCGGGTAAAAATAGAAACCCCCTTAATTTTTTGGTTAAGAAGTGTTATTTTCTTGTATTATTTCTATCTCTTTTGTACCTAGGCAGGCCAATGCCGTGGCACATGCCTTAACTGATCAATATGGGACTTCTGTTGCAGAATGCCGATGTTTCCATGCATTTGGTTGGAGGATCTCCCTCCTTGTTTTGCTTCCTGTTAGATGTTTCTCAAGCTTTGTAATGTTCGGTTTTTTAATAGTATTTTTCTTTTTCTTTTTTTTCCTTTTCTTTTTCAAACAATGTCAACATTTGCTTTCAAGGGAATAACCTAATTAGTTTGGTATTTTGCAATATAACAAGAGAATATTATTTTTGAAAGGTTAAAATTAACTTATTAATTAATTCTATAAATTATATATGTTATGCAAAGTTGTTAAGTAGTTTATGGGGGTGTATTGGGTCAAGATTTTATTAGACAATTTGGGGAAGTGAAAGTCCGGTGGTATTTGATTGAGACTTTTTAACAAGTTTGATAAGTCTGGTGATATTCAATCAAGACTTTTAAGATTTTTTTAAAAAGTTCATATTGTCTTGTGGTATTGGATCTAGACTTCTAAAAGGCAGCAAATTGTCTGCTGGTATTGGATTGAGATCTAGATTTTTAGGATTTCATGACAAAATGGATTTTCTAGACTTTTTTGTGATATGTATAAATAACTTGAACCCAAAATTGTCTTGTCCTCTCCCTCAAAACTTTCTAGACTTTTTATTTGACTTTAGATATTTGGTGGGTTTATTGGTATATAATAAATTTGGCGGCCAAACATGCAAACTACACTTGAAAGTCGAGTACCAAATGACTGATAAAATGCTCTGTGAGTTAAAAATAGTTTTATGGTAGATTTCTATGATCCCACCACCACAACCGGTATCTAAAATTTTTAGGACCACTAGTAAAAATTGATCAAATGCTTTATCTACATCTATAAAAGGTGGATTTGGCAAAAAGTAAAGATAAAGAGGAAGTTATATATATATATAAAGATTTTATATTATCAGTTCGTCCTGACAATAAATATATCTAGACGAAGAATGTGGACCACTAGATTTACATACTTTGACTCAAAGTGTATGTACTTGTCAAAACTTTTCCATAATCTGTGGTCCACATTCTTCGTCCTGATATATTTATTGTCAGGACGAACTGACAATAGAAAGATTGTATATATATATATATACATACCTTATAAAAAGAGTCGGTCCATTACTGATAATATCGCCTTTTGTGTAGATTGAGTTCAAAGACAAAAGAATATGGTCACCATTTCTATTGATTTATTAGCTGAGCAAGTAAAACAAATATAGGCCTCGCACAAAACCATGCTTCTATAAAATTTATATACATGTTTTTTTTTTTTTTTTTTTTTTAAATCCGATAACGGAAGAGTATGTCGAAAACTGTCAAGAGCAAGCACTAGTTGACCGTTTGGTGTTTTAAAAAAAAAAAATATATATATAATTAAATCTTATATATCAATATTTTTTGTTATTTACATTTATATTAAAATATTTCTTGTCATGTCCTGACCCTCCAAATTTAACTAATGCATGCATATATAGTCTGTATATCAACTCATCTCACCGAACTTGAATCATCTATCACTAACATGAAAGGGGGACATACATTATACACACCACTAGAGGAAAAAAAAGAGATTAAAAAGCAATGAATATTGGAGTTTGATAACATATGAATTAAGGAAGTCCAACAAGCCAAACGGAAATACTTCAATGTTCAAGCTATTTTTTTTTCGTTGTTTCATGTCATTTCTAGTTAGGTAGTGGGGGATGGGTTGTTGGTTATTATATTTATTTCATATAGTGACATTTTCTTCACCATGTGAACCAACTGAAGATTATGTGTTGGTTGGTGGTATTTTAAAATCTTATTACTTCTCTTTATAGCTTATACATGTTTCTCATTCAATTTTTGTTGTTAAATGACTACCCTTAACAAGATTATAAAGCACTAGAACTTAGGGAGAAGGTTTCTTTGGATGGTGAGACTTGAATATTAATGTTTCTCAGCTCTAAAGCGTTCATTGAAGCCTAGAAGGTTTCTTTGGATGGTGAGACTTGAGAGTCCATAAGGACCATAACTGTCATGTTACGATATGAATACCTACCAAATTTTTGTGTTCAGTGCGGAAGGCGAGGACACAATGTCTCTCTGTGCTCTTAATTTTACTAAAAAGTACTGCTCAGGATTTGACTTTCAAGTGCCGTTCTGTCCAGGTTCGTCTTTGAGTAAACTGTTCGATCTTGACTAGTCTGAGGATAATTTGTCATTTTGTATTTAATATTAGGTAACATTAACATGTGCGTGCCCAGCTTAGAGCATCTCCAATAGTCTCCTTTGGAAACCCCCTTAAAGAAGAGTGAATGTTGTTGTAAGGGGCAATAAAATTAAATTAATTATGTGGAGCCCATTTAAGGAGGCTGAAGCTACACCATAGTAAAGGGAGTGAGCTCCACCAAAACATGTTTAAGGGAGCCATTAAGGGAAAGGAAATCATTTATTATAAAAATATATTTATTGTATTGATTGAGCGGTCCCATTCACATCAGATCATTAACAAATAAATAATCATCAATGACAACATAATTCAACAATTAGTAGATTACCATATCATAATCATTAACAAATAAATTAATTTTCTTTGTAAGTTCAAAAGTCATCGATTATTTTTTTAAATTTTTCAATTTTTCAATAGGTATGTCTTCTTGTTTATATGTCTTGTGTATTCAGTCACACAGAGAAATCGTAAGGTTCGTCTTGATCGATTTCCTGTTGTCTGTTTTGCGCCTTTGTCCAATCATCAACATAAGCTTGCATCTGTATTGATTTTGGACTCAAAAGTGAATGTCTTGCGTCCAGAATATTCCCACCAGCGTTGAACTGTTGTTCCACTGCCATCATCTGAACTGGTGTTGAAAGGAGTTTCACTAAAGGGTTGACAAGACCTATGTTTCTTTCATGTATTATAAAGCTAGGAATGATAGATATCTTTGAACCAGCTTGAGGGGGAGTGTGGAAATACATGTAATTAGGTTGTGGTTAGTAGTTATTAGTTTTAGCATTAGTAGCATTAATTGTAGTGGTTAGTAGTTAGTAGAAATAATTGTAGTGGTTAGTAGTTAGTAGGAATTATTTTGCAGTTGGATAAATAATTTTATTTATCTTTTAAAGAAACACACATTAGACAACACATTGGCCATGCACTTTATTGTTACCACAATTTTTTTTGAACGACGAAAATTTATTCATAAAAAAGCCAAGTAGGCCAATAAGAACATCAAGCACAAAGGCCAAGAGACCAAGACATCCAAAACAAGCCACAAAACCCAGAAACCCAACAAAAAGCCAACACAAGACCACACCAACCAACAAAAAGAGATACGACCCACCCATTAATTGTAGCATTAGTAGCATTAATTGTAGTGGTTAGTAGTTAGTAGGAATGATTTTGCAGTTGGATAAATAAATTTATTTATTTTTTTAAAGAAACACAGATTAGACAACATGTATGTGATGTTGTCAATAAAATTTCACAACATCAGGTGAATGTTGTCACAGCTGGACTGGATGACAATTTTTTTTGCATGTTGTTAAGCACATTAACAACATGAATTTTATGTTGTTAAACGTTTGTTTTGTTGTAGTGAATCGACATGCATGCTCCGACTAGAGAAACACAGTGTGTATAATTAGTATGTGCAGGTAGACTTTTGGTCTCGATTCCAATTCCACCGGTTTCGATGATTCAGAACCCGTTTTTTTTCATATATTTAATCTTATTTAATACTAAAAAAAATTAGACATGTAAAATTATAAATGCATTTTATTGGGTCACTCAAAAATAAAATGAAATAAATAAATGACAAATTAAAAAATTAAATTAAAATAAAACTGAAAAATGTAAAATTGGCCTTGCACTTTATTGTTACCACAATTAAGTTGCCTATGTATCTTCTTGGGGTTTAGAGAAATCAATTGCCACATAGTTCTCTTACCTTTTATTGCAGGTTTGGTGATGACGTGAACTAAACGTTGCCAAGATCATCCGTTCCACTTTCAGGATGGTCATCTTTAAAGAAATCGTAAGGTTCGTCTTGATTGATTTCCTGTTGTCTATTTTGCGCCTTTGTCCAATCATCAACACAAGCTTGCATCTGTATTGATTTTGGACTCAAAAGTGAATGTCTTGCATCCAGAATATTCCCACCAGCGTTGAACTGTTGTTCCACTGCCATCATCGAAACTGGTGTTGAAAGGAGATTCACTAAGGGGTTGGCTAGACCTATGTTTTTTTCATGTATTAGAAAGCTGGGAATGACAGATATCTTTGAACCAGCTTGAGGGAGAGTGTGGAAATACATGTAATTAGGTTGTGGTTAGTAATTATTAGTTTTAGCATTAGTAGCATTAATTGTAGTGGTTATTAGTTAGTAGGAATTATTTTGCAGTTGGATAAATAATTTTATTAATTTTTTTTTAATGAAACACACATTAGACAACATGTATGTGATGTTGTCAATAAAATTTCATAACATCATGTGAATGTTGGAATAACTGGATTAAATGACAATTTTCTTTGCATGTTGTTAAGCACGTTAACAATATGAATTTTATGTTGTTAAACGTTTGTTTTGTTGTAGTGAATCGTCATGCAAGCTCCGAGTAGAGAAACATAGTGTGTATAATTAGTTTGTATTGGTAGACTTTTGGTTTCAGTTCTGGTTCCACCGGTTTGACGGTTCAGAACCGGTTTATTTTCGTATATTTAATCTTATTTAATAAAAAAAATTAGACATGTAAAATTGTAAATGCATTTTATTGGGTAACCCAAAAATAAAATGAAATAAATAAATGACAAATTAAAAAATTAAATTAAAATAAACCTGAAAAATGTAAAATTGGCCTTGCACTTTATTGTTACCACAATTAAGTTGCCTATGTATCCTCTTGGGGTTTAGAGGAATCAAATGCCACATAGTTCTCTTACCTTTTATAGCAGGTTGGTGATGACGTGAACTAATCGTTGCCATAATCATGCGTTCCACTTTCAGATTGGTCATCTTTAAAGAAATTGTAAGGTTCGTCTTGATTGATTTCTTGTTGTGTGTTTTGCTCCTTTGTCCCATCATCAATACAAGCTTGCATCTGTATTGATTTTGGACTCAAAAGTGAATGTCTTGCGTCCAGAATATTCCCACCAGCGTTGAACTGTTGTTCCACTGCCATCATCGAAACCGGTGTTGAATGGAGTTTCACTAAAGGGCTGATTAGACCTATGTTTCTTTCATGTATTAGAAAGTTGGGTGATCGTGCCAAAACTATGTTATATTTTGGCCTTCAGTATCATGTCCTTTAGCTTGTTTTCGAGTGTATTAGGTGGTTTAATGTGTTTTGTTGAGCATGTGTAGGTCCATTCCATTTAAGTGAGGAGTAAATCTTATTTTTGAAGAAAAAAAGTCAAAAGATGGAGAAAATGAGCAAATTGGAAGAACCATGGAAAGTTGATTTTCAGCCAATGCAAAACATCCAGGTTGTGGGGCCTATATCTCTCAGTTCCCATTGAATTGTGTGTCCTACTACCTATGGATTGAAAGCACCGGAAGTCTAGTTTCCGGTGCACTTTTCGGATAGCAATTCCGATGTTTCTAGAAGGAGTTATGCCCATTTTCGTAATGGTGCGCAATTCTGAAAAATTCCAGGCGTGGTCGCTGCCAAGGTCGCTCCCACCCATGGCCAACTTGACAGCGACCTATTTTTGGCACCAGGGGCAGTAATCTTTGCACCCATGTTAGTCGCTCCCACCAACAGCCAACTTCCATGCCAACTCAGCTCAAGTGACGAATTCTGACCTACTTTTTGACACCCACTATAAATATCCTATTTTCTTTGTTCTAAAAAACACATATCAGATTTCACAACCCTTTCCACCCCTTTTACAACCACACATAATTCCTTGAACCCTAGATCCAAAAAGATTTCTCACCCAAAGAAAACCCTTCACATTCCAGCATTTTCAACCTTACAAAAATCACCCAAGCTACCACCTTTCTACAACATTTTCATCATCATTTCACATTTTCTCCTTCTCCACAACCATTCCATCCATCTTTGGAGGTTTTGCAAGCAAGAGGAAGCTCTCAAGACAAATGGGTTTTCTCTACTCTTTTGTTTTCTCTTTCATTTCTCCATTGATGTGTAACTAATTCATTAGCTAGGGGATTGATGTAACCGTATTGGACTCCTCTATGAATTAATTAGTCTATTTTTCTTAATTCAATTCGATTTTAGTCTCTCTTACTTGATTATTTTGTGTTTGCCTATTACTTATATTATTTTGAGACCTCAATTGATGTGGGTGTTTAGTGTAGACTATCTACGAAATTGGGTTTTGGTGTGAAAGACCTTTCCACCTTAACACCAATTATAAGCTGAGTAATTGAGAGGAATGATGTATGCATGACCTTGCTATGTTGTTTTGGCTTAGAGTTTATACAAATATTAGGTGATGACCATTGCTTGGCACATGACCTTGAGGGAGCAATGGGAAGAACCTAGCTCTTAATGTTAAACAAGCCCTAAAATTGGATTGAAGTGCTTAATGAGACTAAGTAAGAACATAGAGTGGTCTAAGAAGGTTGCATCGATTCCCTAGTGTTTACTCCCATATATCCATACGTTGTGTGTTGCTTGTTGAGTTAGCTTAGTTTTAATTTCTCAAGTTTGCATCTTTAGTTTTAAGTTTACATTTTTAGCTTACAAGTTTGCATTTTCAAGCATTTTCAAGAAACCAAATCACTTTTTCAAACCAAAGCATTATGCAATTTACTTTTCATGCACTTAGATTAGTTCAATTTTTCCCTAGACTAAATAGTTTCAACCGTTTGAATCACCAATCCCAGTGAACGAACTTAAATTAAATTGAAAGTAATTTTTACGACATCACTGGGAATGATAGATATCTTTGAACCACTTGAGAGGGAGTGTGTAAATACATGTAATTTGGTTGTGGTTAGTAGTTAATAGTTTTAGCATTAGTAGCATTAATTGTAGTGGTTAGTAGTTAGTAGGAATGATTTTGCAGTTGGATAAATAAATTTATTTATTTTTTAAAGAAACACAGATTAGACAACATGTATGTGATGTTGTCAATAAAATTTCACAACATCAGGTGATTGTTGTCATAACTGGACTGGATGACAATTTTTTTTGCATGTTGTTAAGCACATTAACAACATGAATTTTATGTTTTTAAACGTTTGTTTTGTTGTAGTGAATCGTCATGCATGCTCCGACTAGAGAAACACAGTGTGTCTAATTAGTATGTACAAGTAGACTTTCGGTCTCAGTTCCGGTTCCACCGGTTTCGATGATTCAGAACCAGTTTTGTTTTCATATATTTAATCTTATTTAATAAAAAAAAAATTAGACATGTAAAATTATAAATGCAATTTGTTTGGTCACCCGAAAATAAAATGAAATAAATAAATGACAAATTAAAAAATTAAATTAAAATAAAACTGAAAAATGTAAAATTGGCCTTGCACTTTATTGTTACCACAATAAAGTTGCCTATGTATCCTCTTGGGGTTTAGAGGAATCAAATGCCACATAGTTCTCATAACTTTTATTGCAGGTTTGGTGATGACGTGAACTAAACGTTGCCAAGATCATCCGTTCCACTTTTAGGTTGGTCATCTTTAAAGAAATCGTAAGGTTCGTCTTGATCGATTTCCTATTGTTTGTTTTGCGCCTTTGTCCAATCATCAACACAAGCTTGCATCTATATTGATTTTGGACTCAAAAGTGAATGTCTTGCGTCCAGAATATTCCCACCAGCATTGAATTGTTGTTCCACTGCCATCATCGAAACTTGTGTTGAAAGGAGTTTCACTAAAGGGTTGGCTAGACCTATGTTTTTTTCATGTATTAGAAAGCTGGGAATGATAGATATCTTTGAACCAGCTTGAGGGGGAGTGTGGAAATACATGTAATTAGGTTGTGGTTAGTAATTATTAGTTTTAGCATTAGTAGCAGTAATTGTAGTGGTTAGTAGTTAGTAGGAATTATTTTGCAGTTGGATAAATAATTTTATTAATTTTTTTTAATGAAACACACATTAGACAACATGTATGTGATGTTGTCAATAAAATTTCATAACATCATGTGAATGTTGTCATAACTGGAATAAATGACAATTTTCTTTGCATGTTGTTAAGCACATTAACAATATGAATTTTATGTTGTTAAACGTTTGTTTTGCTGCAGTGAATCGTCATGCAAGCTCTGAGTAGAGAAACATAGTGTGTATAATTAGTTTTTACAGGTACACTTTCGGTTTCGGTTCCGGTTCCACCGGCTTCGGTTCCGGTTCAGAATTGGTTTTTTTTCGTATATTTAATCTTAATAAAAAAAAAATTGGACATGTAAAATTGTAAATGCATTTTATTGGGTCACCCAAAAATAAAATGAAATAATTAAATGACAAATTAAAAAAATTAAATTAAAATAAAACTGAAAAATGTAAAATTGGCCTTGCACTTTATTGTTATCACAATTAAGTTGCCTATGCATCCTCTTGGGGTTTAGAGGAATCAAATGCCACATAATTCTCTTACCTTTTATTGCAGGTTTGGTGATGATGTGAACTAATCGTTGCTGTGATCATCCGTTCCACTTTCAGGTTGGTCATCTTTATAGAAATCGTAAGGTTCGTCTTGATCGATTTCCTGTTGTCTGTTTTGCGCTGTTTTCCAATCATCAACACAAGCTTGTACTGAAGCAACCTTGAACTTGTATTTGTAGAGAGAGAGAGAGAGAGTCACTGAGTTAACACTATTGTCGTTTTTGTTGGAAGTGTGGAGAGAGAAAAGTACAAAGAGAGTAACATAAATGATTAACTAAGGTCAATTTTGATAGTTCACCATAATTGGAGCCTTTTAAACTTAACTTATTAAAGTATTGACCTTGTCACCAAATCACTTTTAAAAGGTGACATTTTCCACCATTTCCACATGTTTGGTATGGCTTTTGAAATGATCAAAAGCGTTTTTTTAATGCTAGAAGTTATTTTGAAATTTTTTTTTGTTGTTTGGTAAAACTTAATTAAGCCTTTTTAATATATGAATTATGGTTTGAATTTGAATTTCATCAAAGACAATTGGGGAGTGATTCGGATGGATTTCATGAAGTTTGTTCAAGAGTTCTATGTTGACGGGATGATTGTGAGAGAACTAAACAAGACTTTCATTACTTTAATCCCGAAGTGTGGTCATCCGGAGACGTTAAGGGATTTTAGGCCGATAAGTCTAGTTAGTTCTATGTACAAGATTCTTGCCAAAGTCCTAGCAAATTGTCTGAAAAAGGTTATGAACTCTGTGATAGGGGAGAATTAGATGGCTTTCGTGTCTAATAGGCAGATTGTGGATAGCTTTGTTGTGGCAGAGGAGATAATTCATAGTTGGCAGAAGGATAAAATGGGGGGGGGGGGGGGGGGGGGGGGGGGGGGGGGGGGGGGGATGGGGGGGAGGTGTTATTGGTTAAGTTGGATTTTGAAAAAGCGTACAACTCGGTAGATCATTCCTTTTTGGATTTTACTCTGGAGGAAATGGGATTCGGGATGAGGTGGAGGCAGTGGATGAAGTGGTGCATATCGACGCCTTCCATCTCAGTTCTAGTCAATGGTAGTCCTACAGCGGAGTTTGGGGTGGAGAGAGGGTTAAGGCAAGGCGATCCTTTGTCGCCTTTTCTTTTTTAATATGGTGGTGGAATGTCTTAGTGGGTGCTTAAAGAAAGCGGCAGTGTTGGGTTTGGTGAGAGGTGTGTCTTTCGGTGCCGAGGAGGTGCAGGTGACACATTTACAGTACGCGGATGATACTATACTGTTTTTAAAGCCTAAGTTGAAGTTTCTTATTAACTCTAGGAGAATTTTGAGATGTTTTGAAGTTGCGTCGGGGCTTAGGATTAACTTCCACAAATCTTGTCTGGTCCGTGTGTGAAAGCCGAGAGTAGGGGAAAGTGATTGGGCGGGCGTTTTTAAGTGTAGGAAGGATAATCTCCCAATTTCGTACCTTGGTTTGCCTTTGGGTGCAAGACAATGTTCCAAAGCTTTTTGGAATCCGGTTTTGGAGCGTATCAAGAAGCGGTTACCCCTGTGGAAAAAGAAGTTTTTGAGTAAAGGGGGAAGGTTGGTGTTGATAAAAGCAGTCCTTTCTTGTATCCCGTCGTATTTCATGTCGGTGTTCAAGGTTCCGGTGAGTGTGGCATTGGAAATTGAGAAGGCCCAAAGGAGTTTCTTTTGGGGGGATGGTGGTGAGAGGAGGAAAATCCACGCGGTTGATTGGGGTTCCATTTGTATAAGTAAGAGGAGAGGTGGTCTCGGGGTTGGTCAGATTGGCGATATGAATAAGGGTTTATTGGCTAAATGGGTGTGAAGGTTTAGCTGGGAGGATGATTCTTTATGAAAAAGGGTGATATGTGCGAAGTATGGAATGAAGGTCAAAGAGATGCATTGGAATTGGACGTGTGCAAAAAATGTGTCGCCTTTTTTTAAAGCTGTTTCTGAGCTGTTTAAGGAAGGTTCGGAGTCAGTTGGTATCCTAAAGGAGGGTTTGAAGGTGGTGGATGGGTGTGGGGATAAGGCGAGTTTTTGGGAGGATGATTGGAATGAAGGTGGGCCGCTCAAAGGGAGGTTTGCGAGGATTATGGCGCTGTCCATGGTGAAGAGTGGTGCTATTAATCAATTTGGGTTGTGGTGTGGTGAGGTTTGGAGATGGAATGTGTGCTTGAGGAGAGGGGTGTTTGATTGAGAGATGAACATTTGGGAGGACTTTCGTGAGACTTTGGAAATGGTTAAGTTAAAGAGGCATGTTTCAGATTCGATTGCTTGGAATTTCTGCCCTAAAGGACTGTTTTTGGTGAGTTCTTTTAGAAGGTGTTTGGAAGATTTTAGGAATGGGGATGCCATGGAGGTTGTCTCGGTTTGGAAGGGGTTTAGTCCTCTGAAGGTGGAATTATTTCTGTGGCAGTTGCTTAGAGGAATGGTGTTGGTCCGTGAGGTTATAGGACGATTTAGTGTGGATGTGGCTGGTGATAGTTGTTGTCTTTTGTGTGGTAGAGAGGCTAAGTCGGTGGACCACCTCTTCTTGTTGTGTGAGTGGTCTTGGGGTCTGTGGAAGTCTTGTATGAGTTGGTGGCATGTGCAAAGCTGTGTGAGTAACAATATTAAGGACTGGTTTGTTGGTTGGAAAGGATTATGTCCAAGTTTTAATTTAAAAGAGTATGGGAGACTCTTTTCTATGCAATGGTTTGGACGATTTGGGAGGCATGAAATCAAGTGGTTTTCAAAGGCATTTTGGTTGATTTTGTTGCGTTTCACGACTTGGTAAGGTTTAGAGTTGCGTGGTGGTTCAAGTATCATGGTAAGGGGTCAGGGGAACCGATTATGGTGGTGATTGAAAATTTGGAATGGTGTTGTGCTAAAGAGAAAAAGGCGAGAAAGAGAAAGGCTGATTCGTGGAGCCCTCCTGTGCATGAGGCGCTGAAATTTAACGTTGATGGTTCATTTATCAGAGAAAAGGGGAGGGCGGGGATTGGTGGAGTGTTAAGGAATTCTAAAGGAGAAGTGTGCTGTGAATTTTCAGCTAGTGTCAATGTTAGAGGTGCAGCAGAAGCTGAGTTTTTGGCTATTAAAAGAGCTTGTATCCTGTGTGAAGAGAAGAACATGCTTAGGGATAGGGAGATCATAATAGAGAGTGATTCAAGGTTGGCTATTTTGTGGATCCTGAGTGGGGAGTTCGGCAACATGGCTTTAGTGGATGCGATTTTAGAGGTCCGAGCGAAGCTTAGAGCTTTCAGCAGGTTATCGGTTCGTTATGTTTCAAGAGATTCGAATGGTATGGTGGACAGTTTGGCTAAAAGGGGTGCAGTGAGTGGGGAAGATTTTGTTGTGTGGAGAGTTGGTTAAGTTGGTGTGTTGTGTTGTGTTGCTTGGTTGATGTGGTGATATCGGGGCTGATTTCAGTGTTTTTTGCGCTGAAATCAGGCCTGATTTCTTGGTGCAGCAGTTTTTTCTTTTTTTGGGTTGATTTGCTTGTGTTTGCTGTTTGTTTCTGGTGTGGGCGGCAGTTGTGCCTTTGCCTTTGTGTTCTAGTTGGGTTGCCTTTGTGTTCTAGTTGGGTCCCCTGTTTTTGGGGCTGGTCTGTTTTCTGCTGTTTCAAAATATATATATATATATATATATATATATATGAATTATGTTAATTACCTTTTAAAAAGTCATTTTATGTCTAATTGGAGAAGCCTAAAATTTGGGCTTTTCCAAAAAGCTTTTTATGAGCTTTTTTAAAACATATAAATTTATCAACTACCCTTTATAAATTTTAGATATTCCACTATAACTCTTTCATTTTAAATGCATTGTCAACACCTTTTTTGTAATTTACAGAACCAAAAGCCTTCTTTTTTTTTTGTTAAAAGCTCTACTTATTAGAAGCTCTATTACAAAAAGATCTACTCTAGAAGCTCTACTTGAAAAGTCATACTAAACACACTCTTTTTTGTAATTTACATAACCAAAAGCCTTTTTTTTTTTTGTTAAAAGCTCTACTTATTAGAAGCTCTACTACAAAAAGATCTACTCTAGCAGCTCTGCTTGAAAAGCCATACTAAACACACTCTTAGTCAAAAAGTATATGAATATTTTATCAAGTCAGTTATTGCTAGTATTCCGACGTACTTTCTTTCTCTTTTCAAAATGCCGATAGGTGTGGCCAATTCTATTGAAAAACTTCAAAGGAGTTTCCTTTGGGGCGATGGTGTTGTCAAGAGGAAGCTTCATGCGGTTAATTGGGAGGAGGTTTGTAAGAGCAAGATTGCGGGCGGTCTCGGCATTGGAAGGGTTTTAGTTAAGAACAAAGGAATGCTCGCTAAATGGATTTTGAGATTTGGTAGGGAAAGGGGCGCGTTGTGGCGTAAGGCTTTGGTTGCTAAGTACGGTATCCAGGAAAGAAGTCTCATGTGGAATTGGTTCAAGACGTCTAAAGACTCGAGTTTTGTGAAGGCTATCCATAGTTTGCTCATTCCTGGCAGCGCTGTTGCTATGGTGATTAGAGAGGGGTTTTCAGTGATGGTTGGCGAGGGGGACAGAGCAGATTTCTGGTCTGAGCTTTTGTGGGATGCTAGACCTCTAAAAGATGCTTTTCCTCGTATTTTCGCTTTGGCCTCTAAGCAAAGTGGTCCAGTGAAGGATTTTGGGAGTTGGAGGTCTTCGGAGTGGGTTTGGGAGGTTCAAACTAGGCGGAATTTGTTTGATTGGGAGAAGGATCAATGGGGTGGTTTTCAAACCTTCTTGAATGGTTTCTCGATTATCAAGTCTTCGTCGGACTCTTTGGCTTGGAATCATAACAGGAATGGTTTGTTCTCGGTGAGTTCTTTTCGGTGCCAATTGGAAGGGATTTCGGAGGTTTCGTCTTCTATTCGCAAAGTGATTTGGAATGGGATTTGCCCGGCAAAAGTTGAAGTGTTTCTCTGGCAGCTCTTTAAAGGGAAAGTTCTGGTTAAGGAGTTGCTCCTTAGATTTGGGATGGGTCATCTTACAGCTGTAGACTGTCCATTGTGTGCTCAAGAGATGGAGACAATTGATCATTTGTTTCTTCATTGTTCTTGGACCAACAAGTTGTGGCAGGTGTGTATGGATTGGTGGGATGTCAGCTGGTGTGGCAACAAATCGATCAAAGATTGGTTTGAAGGTTGGTTGGGGTTATGTCCTGCAGTGAAAAATGAAAGGGCTTGGCTGTCCTTATTTGGGGCGGTGGTCTGGACTGTGTGGGAAGTGCGCAATCAAAAGGTTTTTGAAGACAAAATTCCTATTTTTTCTGTGGTTCAAGATACGGTTCGATTCCGGATAGCGTGGTGGTTTAAGACCCTTGGAAAGGATGTGTCAGACTCTGTTTCTTCTTTGATGCTCAATCTTAAAGATTGTTGTGTGGAGTCTAGAAGGGTGAAAAAATCTGTCATTAAGGATTGGGTTCCACCTCTGATGCATTCTTTCAAATTCAATGTTGATGGGTCGGCGAGGGGTAGTCCGGGGCCAGCCGGAATAGGTGGCGTTTTGAGGGATTACAATGGCAAGGTAGTGTGTCTTTTCTCTTATGGTGCGGGTACTATGGACTCCAATGCTGCTGAAATCGCAGCAATTCACCAAGCCATTGTTATCTGCAGCTCTGACCAGACTCTTAGAGGTCAAGTTATTTCTATAGTCAGTGATTCTAGAGTGGCTGTGTCTTGGATTAACAATGAGGATTTTGGTAGTTTACAGCATTATAGTTTGATTTCCTTCATCCGGATGCAATTGAAATCGATGGCAGGGGTGGAGGTGGTTTATGATTCGCTTATGTTTAATTCTTTTGCCGATAATTTAGCTAAGATGGGGTCAAATTCTTGTGGTGATTTTCTGCATTGGATGTGACTTGCGTGGTAGGCTGTGGGCTGGTGGTTTTCCTTTTTCTGGGCTTTGCTTTTCTGCTCTCTTGTTTGGTTTTTTGGCTGCTTTTTGCTCTGTATTCTTTTTGTTCCCGCTTCTGGTTCCCTGGTTTGTGATGGGGCTTGGCTTGTTTGGTTTGTGTTTGTTTGTTTTGTTGTGGTGTGCCTGCTGGCGGTTTGTTGGGGGTCCCTGTCCCCTTTCTTTGGGTTGCTCTTGTTTGGCCTTTGTGCCTCAATATAGTTGCGTTTCAAAAAAAAAATTGCATTGGAGATCAAAATATGTATACGTTTAACGTTTCCATCATCCGTAATTAACATGGAGACTGATGTCACACTATATCAAAGTCTGATCTCCATCAAGTTATCATCTTCTATAAAGAGTAAACGTGAGCACATATGAGATCTCCCTAAGTGCTATGTATTAACAAGGAAGAAGAAGAGATACTAGAGTGATACTTACCATATAGATATGAGTTCCGAAAAGGGAGAATCTAAACCAGCAAGCTCCTGTAAAAAAGAGAAAGATGGTTGTTCAAAAAATAAGGGCTCTGATCAGTTGTTGGCTGCAGAGAGCTCCATGGCTAATGAAAACCCTTGTACGCTTCAGAATCTCGACCGTTAGAGTAATAGTAATGTGCTAGGTGGAGATGCACAAAAAAATCAGTTGATCAGAAATCTAGTGTTACCGAGCTTGGAAAAACAACATCACAACAGAAAAATAAGGAATTTTCTGTCTACCAGACCCTACCTCAAAGCCACCGCCACAGCGTAAACTCACTCCATACTATGAGCTTGGAAAAAAGACATCAAAAGAGAATAAGGATGTTTTTGGGGTATCAGACCCTACCTCAAAGCCACTGCCACAGCGTAAACTCACTCCAGACTCTGAGCTTGGAAAAAAGACATCAAAAGAGAATAAGGATGTTTTTGGGGTATCAGACCCTACCTCAAAGCCACTGCCACAGCATAAACTCACTCCAGACTCTGAGCATGGAAAAAAGACATCAGAACAGAATAAGGGATATTTTGGGGTACCAGGCTCTACCTCAAAGCCACCGCCACAGCGTAAACTCACTCAAAACTCTGAGCATGGAAAAAAGACATCAAAAGAGAATAAGGGAGGTTTTGGGGGTACCAGACTCTAAATAGGGCCAAGTATATGATAAGGCTCCTCAGAAATCTGGTGTTACCTCAGATCGGCCTCTCTGCGCTGAAGTAGCTATTACTCCCAACTATCCTCTGAAATCTGGCACCGATCTCTCAGAATTAAGTATTATGATTTGTGTGTCGTAAGTTTTTACATGTTACGTTTTTTTTTTCAGATATCCTCAAGTATGATTCCTACGTCAAACTACGGTGTGTGATTCTGTGGGAATCAAATTAAAGTTGGTTTGAGAAGTTTCAGATTTTTGTAGCTCTCTATATATGCAAGTATGCTTATGTAATGAATCATTTTCATCATTCTATGGGGAGATAATATATAAATAATTTCTTCTTCTTAAATACTCATTACGTACACAGCACTAATTATATACATAAATAATGCATTTTCAGATATGGAATATATATATACATTGCTAGCTAGGATTAATTATTTCGTTTTTCGAAAAAGAAAGAAAAAACCTAGCTTTAATCTTGCCACCAGAAATGTTGTCGGTCAAGTGATGAATGGTTTTGCTAGAAAGTTTGTTGGTTCTGTTTCCGTGGAGATTGCCGAAGTGTTGGCTTTAGATTCTGGTATCCATTTATTTGTAGGGTAATTAGTGGAGTTTTTATTTTTACCCAGTATTATTGTTTTGATTGTTTTTACGATACTTTTCACTGACGAGACAAAAATACCCTTAATGATTTCCGAAATAAAATATTTTTGTAAAAAAAAAAAATACTCTTTACTTTTTTTATTGGAGGTCGGCAAGACCTCCAAGTGTGATCTTGCCGAACTCCAATGGAGATTGGGCCTCCAATCTAAAATAAAAAATGAAGAAGAAGAAGACGAAGAAGGAGAAGAAGAAGAATTCTAGATCCGGAAAAAATTAAACACATCGGATTTCAATTTAACACATCAGTATTCTTCAATTAAACATATCAATCTTCAATTAAACACATCAGTTTTCTTCAATTAAACACAACACCTGTTTTTTTTTTTTTTTTTAATTAAACGCACCAGTTTTCTTCAATTAAGCACACTATTGTTCTGACTTGTTTAATTGAAGAAGACCTATGTGTTTAATTAAAGAAGATCAGTGTGTTTAATTGAAGACTGGTGTGTTTAATTTCCTCCTCCTTCTTTTTCTTCTTCTCACAATTTTTTATTTTTTTATTTTTTTTTGTGGAAAGTGACCTCCATTGGAGGTCGCGCATACCTCCATTGGAGGTCTGGGCGACCTCCAATTGAGGTTTCAACCTCCATCAGAGGTTTGTAGACTCCATTGGAGGTGCTCCAATAATTTTAAAAAAAATAATAAAAAAGGTTTTTTTTTAAAGAAAATTAGTTTTAAAAAATAAATAGAAATAGAAAATGCAGGGGTAAATTTGTCTATTAAGTGGAAAGCTTTGTAAAAAAAATGAAAACACTAATTCCAGGTAAAAATAGAAACCCCCTTAATTTTTTGGTTAAGAAGTGTTATTTCCTCGTATTATTTCTATCTCTTTTGTACCTAGGTAGGCCAATGCCGTGGCACATGCCTTAACTGATCAATATGGGACTTCTGTTGCAGAATGCATATGTTTCCATGCATTTGGTTGGAGGATCTCCCTCCTTGTTTTGCTTCCTGTTAGATGTTTCTCAAGCTTTGTAATGTTGGGTTTTTTAATGGTATTTTTCTTTTTCTTTTTTTCCTTTCCTTTTTTAAAAAATGTCAACATTTGCTTTCAACGGAATAACCTAATTAGTTTGGTATTTTGCAATATAACAAGAGAATATTATTTTTGAAAGGTTAAAATTAACTTATTAATTAATTCTATAAATTATATATGTTATGCAAAGATGTTAAGTAGTTTAGGGGGGGTGTATTGGTTCAAGATTTTATTAGACAATTTGGGGAAATGAAAGTCCGGTGGTATTTGATTGAGACTTTTTAACAAGTTAGATAAGTCTGGTGATATTCAATCAAGACTTTTAAGATTTTTTTAAAAAGTCCATATTGTCTTCTGGTATTGGATCTAGACTTCTAAGAGGCAGCAAATTGTCTGTTGGTATTGTATTGAGATCAAGATTTTTAGGATTTCATGACAAAATGGATTTTCTACACTTTTTTGTGATATGTATAAATAACTTGAACCCAAAATTGTCTTGTCCTCTCCCTCAATACTTTCTAAACTTTTTATTTGACTTTAGATATTTGGTGGGTGTATTGGTATATAATAAATTTGGCGGCCAAACATGCAAACTACACTTGAAAGTCGAGTACCAAATGACTGATAAAATGCTCTGTGAGTTAAAAATAGTTTTTTTTTTTTTTTTTTTTTTTTTGTGAAAAGATAATTTATTCATCTGAGCCACAGAGGCTAGGAAAACACCAAGACAACAATAGCACCAAACACAAGCACAAAGCAACCCAACCAGCCCCTAACAAAAGGCAATCGTAGAAACAGCCTGCCACAAGAACAAGGGAAGAGAAACCCGAAAACAGAAAACAAGCAAAAACTCAAACCAAAGTCAGCCTAAGCTCCACACAAGCGAATCCTTCTGAAAGTCGACAGCCCTTTTAGCCAAACTATCCGCCAAGGCGTTCGTAGCTCTAGGATTGAAGATGACTGACACGTTGCCTAAGGACCTCAAACACTGTCTAATCTCCAGAATGTAGTTTAGATGGCAGAGATTACCCGCACCATCGTCATTCACCCAAGACACCACTGAGCTAGAATCCGAAATAATGGCAATGTTCTTAGCATTGAGAGTAGTCTGCGCAGCACATAGATGACAAGCTCTCAGGATTGCCATGATTTCAGCAATCTCAGCAGCCTTAAGACCCACATAAGAAAAGAAGGAGCATAACACTTTTCCTTGAAAATTCCTCAAGACTCCTCCTATACCTGCCAGACCAGGTGAGCCCCTCGCTGTACCATCGACATTAAAATTAAGGGAATCTACATCGGGAGGCAACCAGACCACCTTCTTGTGCAGAGACACACGCTTTGAGTCCTTACAGCAGTCCCTTAAATTTAGCATTAGAGCCGTGACTGGATCCGTAGAGCCTCTCCCATGGTGATTAAACCACCAAGCTATCTTGAATTTAATCAGATCAGATGAAGCCTCCAAATCAGTAGCTTCATCCTTGAAGACCACACAATTCCTCTATTCCCATATAGTCCAAACCGTAGCAATGAATCCCAATCTCCAAGCTCTTTTGTGGTTAACCGAAATACACATCTCATCCCAACCCATGAACCAGTCCTGGAAAGAAAAATTAACACATCTAACCACCCCCCACCAAGAAAGGCATCTATTCCACAACTTCCAAGCCCAAGGACAACGCAAAAACAAATGATCAATACTCTCAACCTCTAAGTTACACATAGGACAGTCCAAACCAGCTTGAGTATTGCACCCAAAACGGTCCAGCACCCATTTAACCATGACCCTACCACGTAAAAGCTGTCATAAGAACACCCCCATTTTCGGTGGACACACACCTTTCCAGGAGAGAAAATTGACCACAGAATCTGGGACAGTGGAGATATCACCAAAGTCTTCCAACTTCCTCCTAAAGGAGCTGACCGAAAAAACACCATTGGGGCAGAAATTCCAAGCAACATCATCCGATAAGTTCCTACGAATGGCCACACTATCAAGGGAAATAAGGAAATTCTTCCATTGATCAACTTCCCAATCAAATAAAGGCCTCCTAAGATTGATGTTCCAAACCCAAGTTGAGACATTCCAAAAACCAAAATTTTGGATAACTCCCTCTTTATCGCTTGCTAAAGCGAAAATTCTAAGAAAAGCCTGTTTTAAAGGAGCTGAATCCCATCCAATGTCATCCCAAAAACTAGCCCTATTACCACTCCCAATCACCATCTTCATGCCCTCATCAATTACCTTAGCCGTCGGCCAACCAGCCTCAAAAAGGCTGCCGACAACCTTAACAAAAAAGGAAGGCTGAGAATAAACATTCCACTTCTAGCATAAACCATTGACCAGGCCCACATACTTGGCACATAAAACTCTTTTCCATAATGGCTTATCCTCCTTACCAAAACGCCATATCCATTTCGCCAACAATGCTTTATTTTTGTCTAAAATCCTGCCTATACCTAGACCACCCTTCCTGTAACTTTTACACATAGTATTCCAGTCAACCGCATGAATTTTACGCTTGAGCCTACCATCTCCCCAAAAAAAGCTTCTTTGAAACTTCTCAATCTTATGAGCCACACCAACCGGAACCTTAAAAACCGACATAAAGTAAGTGGGGAGACTTGAGAGAACCGCCTTAATCAAAACGAGTCTTCCCCCTTTACTTAAAAATCTTCTCTTCTAAGGAGTTAGATGATTTTCAATATGAGCTAGCAAGCCTTTCCAAAAAAGCTTAGAACACGGGCACCCTCCCAAAGGAAAACCGAGATATGTAATTGAAAGGGAGACCAGTTTACAGTTGAAAGCAGCCCCCCAATCACATTCCTCCTCCCTATTGCGGCCAATTTTAGTAACGCTCGACTTGTGAAAGTTAATCCTAAGACCCGACGCCAACTCAAAACATCTCAAGATCCTCCTAACATTCCGAAGGAACTCTTCATTAGGCTTAAGAAAAACGATCGTATCATCCGCAAATTGAAGGTGGGATAAGTGAAGCAAATTGTCCCCAAAAGTGACCCCTTCCATGAAATTTTTCTCATAAGCCTTCTGAAATAAACTATTCAAACCTTCAATAGAGATATTAAAAAGGAAAGGCGATAAAGGATCCCCTTGGCGAAGACCCTTCTCCATTCCAAAGGTCGAAGTAGGACTACCATTCACTAGAACCGAAAGCAACGAAGAAGCTATGCAATTTCTCATCCACACCCTCCATTTCACACCAAAACCCATAATTTCCATCATATAATCCAAAAAGTCGTGGTCAACACTATCATACGCCTTTTCGAAGTCTAATTTTACAAGAAGACCCCCATCCTTATCCTTCCTCCATTTATGAATGATTTCTTCAGCCACAATAAAACTATCCAAAATCTATCTGTTTTTGACAAAAGCCATCTGCGACTCTCCGATCACTGAGTCCATCACCCTTTTAAGGCGAGCCGCATGAACCTTGGCAAGAACTTTATACAGCGAACCCACCAAGCTAATTGGTCTAAAGTCATGAAAAGTAGATAGAGCTTTACACTTCAGAATGAGAGCAAGAAAAGTGTTGTTTAGGTGCTTGACGATAGGGCTGTCAGCATGAGACTCCTCTAAAAACATCATAAAATCTTCTCTAATTACCTCCCAATTAGCCTTAATAAAGTTGATGTTGAAACCGTCTGGTCCTGGAGCCTTGTTACCGTCACAAGCACAAACAGCAGCCCAGACCTCCTCCTTGCTAAAATTGCCCTCCAAACTCTAACTTTCCTCCACTGAAAGTTTCTTCACCTGCAGACCTTGAATCTTAGGTCTAGTCCAAGCCACATTTCTGAAATGGTTCTTAAAATGACGAAAGATTCCATCCCTGATGACAGTAGGATCCGTAGATTTAATCCTATCAACGTATAATTCTCTGATAAAATTTGAGCACCTTCTACCGTTAGCCACCCAATGGAAAAATTTTGTGTTCCGATCCCCTTCTTTTAGCCACTTCACCCTCGAATTTTGCTTCCACAGTAGTTCCTCTCTTCTAATCTCCTTCCAAAACTCAGAAACTACCCTTACCCATTGACTTCTTAAAGCCTCTGTCCAACCATCAATGACTGCTCTCTTATCAATCTCAACTAAATTATCTTCCAGCTTCTTAGTGACCCCACATTTCACACCTTTAGAGGCCATGATGCACTTAACAATACTTTTGCAAGCTTTGAGTTTAGAACGCAGCACTACACCTCCCGAACCTTTCACTTTGTTCGAACTCCATTCATTTGCCACCTTTTTCATCAAATCACCATCATCAAGGCAGACATTAAGGAAACGGAAAGGTCTTGGACCCCAGTCCAATTTCCGGTAGCTCAGCGCCACAACGTTGTGATCCGAGATTCCTCTAGAAAGACCAATTTGCTGCATATAAGGGAACCAAGATAAAATCTCCGGATAGATCACAAAACGATCAAGACGAGCCCACGAGGCCGCCTCCCTTTGATTCGACCAAGTGTAGGCTAGTCCAAAGAGAGGCAGATCAACAACCTTTGCCTTGTGCAAGAAAGAACTGAAATTTCTCATTGAAACCCTGTTATACGAAACCCCTTTTCTCTCCGTAGGATCTAGCACGGAATTAAAATCCCCACCTATGCACCAAGGCATAGCGAGCGACTTTTGAGCATTCACTATAAACTCCCACAGCTCCACCTTTTAACTCTCCTTTGAAGACGCGTAAACATTACAGAACACGATTTCCTTCTTAAGCTCAACCAATTCCCCTACAAGAATAATACACCTTTGATTCAAAATACAAGCCTTCACCACAAATCTTTCTTCATTCCATAAGGAAATAAGACCCCCAGCAGCCCCAACCGAATCAACTGTCATTGCTTTCGAAATAAAATTTCCACCTAGAGAACGGATCACACTGTCATCCACAGACTTCAGTTTTGTTTCTTGAATTAAGAAAAGCACTGGTTTATATTTGAACACTAAGTTCTTCACCGCCCTACGCTTCTCTAATCTACCCAAACCTCTAGTATTCCAAGACATAATTAACATAAAAACACAAGAAACAATACCCTTGCTTGAAGCCAATCACTGTGAGTTGAGCAACTCTTGAAATCTCCCCATGTCCTCCTCTTCTCTTTGAGCAATGATCTGAGAGAGTTCCTCCTCCCTTCCTTGAAATTCGAAGCTGAGAGCCGCTCCAATCTCAAGAACCTTTGCTGTAAAGTTCCCATTTGTTGATTGGCTCATTTCGTGGACAAACCACTTGTTGGAGATTCTTTGTAAGGGTAGCTTAGGTGTTAGTATTATTGTTCGAAGCCCTTTGAAGACCTCGTGTTGATAAGCACCGAAGGTAAATTTCTATGTGCTTACTTGTCTTGAAGAGATAGTTGCACACACTCACAACTCATGCATATGTTTAATCCTTGTATGTTGTGTGTCTTATTTGTGTGTTTTAATGTTCATTAACATCTCTTCTTGCATGTTAGTTTGATTGCATCTTGCATATCCAATTGCCTTGTCCTGCTTAGACTTAGGATTGCATTTTTGCATTGGGCGCTCCCAAAAGCGCTCTACAGAAGCGCTGTACGAACAGCCCCCTTCGAGCGCTGTACAGACCTGATTGATTTAATTCGGTCACTGTACGGGCGCTGGACAGGGCGCTGTACGTACAGCACCCCTCTGTTTTCCCGAGAGAACAGAGTAGGGGCGCTGTACGTACAGCGCCCTACGTACAGCGCCCAAGGCAAATTTGTGGTGTCACTTATCAAAACGACCACACTTCATCTTGACACCCTATATATATGCCACTTTGACTTTAGGTCAATTAAGAGAGTTCATATTCAGATTTCATACTTAGGATATTTTTCAAAGAGAAGAAAAATTCCAAGAACTCATTTTTAATTACTCAAACACTTTTTCATGATCATCAATCATCATCTAGCATCATATTTGATCTTCTAGATGTCATCTTGCATGGATTCTTCATCATACTTTGCTTGGTAAGCTTTTCACTAATATCTTACATATTTTGTGTTTTTCTTAACAAGCAATCTCATTTTATTACTTGTATGATTTTCATATATCTTTTGATACAAGATTGAGATTAGTGTGATGTATGTTTGAGAAGTTGTATTGTGATAGTTAATTAGGTTTTGTGCTTAATCTTGATTAGCTAAACTATTTGACATGTCATTTAGTTTTTAATATCTAGGATTGCTTTAATTGCAAATTCATCATCTTAGATAAGCATATAGGGTTTCCCTTGCTCTATGTTGCATTTGGATATTCATATGTTCACTTAGGGTGTTATTCTCTTCATATAGAAAGTAAGTCTTGTGTGTAGCTTCCGGGATTAGGTTGCTTAGATCGCAAGCAAATTGGACTAGGTTCACTCATACCGGGATTAGGTAGGTGTGTGATTACTTCCGGGATTAGGTTGTAATCGTTTACACATTTAGTGGATTCGAGGTTTGAGTGTGGCTTACTTACTAGCCCGTGGTTTTTCTCGTGAGGGTTTCCACGTAAAAATCAAGTGTTATTTAATTTTCGCATTTTATACTTGATTTGTTGCTTTATCTATTTAGGGGTAATTTTGTAATTTTGACTTATCACGAAAAATTGGGTAATAAGTTTAAAATCTATTCACCCCCCCCCCCTCTAGATAGTTTCATACACACCGTGCTATAATTTGTTTCATTTGCAATCTCCATTTCAAGAGATAGCGTGTCCATGTTGTCACCAAGCTTCCTAAACCTCTTACTATATTGTCTCTCAATAGCTCTTGTCATATCCACTTCCAGATTCCATGACTTATCCCCACCGATTTTCTTGTTCCTCGTTTGCATTCCATGAGTCCTAATAGAACTCTCTTTTCTGGTCACTCTTCTATTTTTTCGTGTGGGGGAATTGACCGCACTTAGTCACTCTCGTTCCTTCCATGCAATTCACCACTCCAAGGTCAACTTCTAGATGAATTGGTTCAAACCTGTTATCTTGAGTAACCCGACATTGCCGCTCTTCCATCTGAGGATCAGGTCCCATTAAATCTGTCCTTCTAACCAAATCAAGGGTTGAATGACGGACTGATTCAAAATTGTTAGGCCCCTTCACAATAGGGTCCAAATCTGACTCAGGAACCATAGTCCCATTCACATCATGAACACTCTCCTCACTAAAAGAGCTATCTTCTTCATTGGTGTCCATAGAAATAATAGGCAGCCCAATGGGCCTCTCTATAGCCCGATTCATACCAGGCCTCATACCCTCCTTGCTATGTACCTTCTTAGAACACTCCCCCAATGGGTATCTAATCCTTCTAGAAGATTTTGAGCTGGAGGAACCAGACTCTTCCTCACTGGACACAACCATCCTCTGTTTCTCCAAAATCACAGCTGTGTTGCAACAACGAGGAGCAGCCTTCCTGACTTTATGTTTCTTCTGCCAGACCTTTTTCCCTTTCTCCCTCGCCTCTCTGACAGCAGAAGCACTTTCAAAATACCTCTCTTTTGTTTGAAATGGGAAAGAGCCAGCAGCCCTTTTAGCCTCCTCTTTGCTGCCCAACCTAGAATTGTGAAAAGCTTTCCCACCCTCTGTTCTGTAGGTTTTAAGATTGTGACAGCCCATCCCATAGCTGTGACTCTTGTCAGAGGTAGCAGTGATAGGTTGACACTCCGGGACCCGTGCACCTACCTTCTCCGATGGGTTCCCATTCCTCTCCGATTCCGATGATGAGTTTGAATTTGAATCTAGATCACCATACCTTAATCCTAAAAAGTTTCTGATCCAACCCCTGTCCACCTGAGCCTTCTCCTCCACGATGGACAACTCAAACAATTGAGAGCAAAACTTAACCTTAATCTTCTCCTGGCATTTGCCATCAAGAGGGATTGAAATCAGCACACGTCCTCTGTCCAGTCTAGACTTCTTCATCATATCTTCCTCAAGCAACAACGGAATACCCATCAACCTACCCACCCGCATAAAGAAAGCATCATGCCAACAGTTTAAGGGCACTCCATAAACATCAATCCACACTAATCTCGATTTCGCTACTGCATCCTGCGGACACTTCTCCGTGGACGTGAAACAATCGTCCCAAAAAAATCGGTTCTTAATGAAACCAATACAATCTGTTTCACTATCAAATTGCCAAATAATAGTCTTATCGCCCAAAAACTGAGAGGAGAAAGTGAATCCTCTAAGGATTAATCGTTGATTCACATAAGAGATATTCGAGAAGCTTTTCAAAGTTCCCATAGCACACTTAGATAACCATCCTGATGATGGATGAGGTCCATCCCACTTCATACATACAGGTTCATCGACTGCAGGGATTCCTCTACCCTGAACTTCCTCCTGGTTCCGAGTAAGGATCTCGGCATACAACTGATTCCCCTGAAAGCCTGTCCTCTACTCAGTTCGACCATACATCCTTCCAACACCGTCACTTGAGCTCTCCATTCTAATAGTTCTTCCATTACCCGTTTCTCGTCTATTCTGCCACCCATACTCTGCTAATTTGACCTTTATTGGCCACCCATAAACATGCATGCCATTAGTCATGTTTGCCACCTTAGTTGCTTCCGCTAAAGAAGCAAACCTGATGAAAGCATAGAAGTAGCCTTTTCCATCCTTTTTGGTTGACAAGAAAACATCTCTAACCTTGCCAAAGGTCTTGAAGATACCCCATAATCCTACTTGATCAACTTGAGAATTCAAATTTCCCACAAAAATTGAGAATAAACCGTCCCTAAAGTCCTTCCTTTTCTCTTCCTTACCATTGTCAGAGCTTCTCACTCCTCTACTCTCTCTCATCCTTTTTTTACTATCCCGTTAAAAATAGTTTATGGTAGATTTCTATGATCCCACCACCACAACTGGTATCTAAAATCTTTAGGATTACTAGTAAAAATTGATCAAATGCTTTATCTACATCTATAAAAGGTGGATTTGGCAAAAAGTAAAGATAAAGAGGAAGTTGATTTTTTTTTTTAAAAATATATATATATATATACAGATCTTCTATTATCAGTTTGTCCTAACAATAAATATATCAAGACGAAGAATGTGGACCACTAGATTTACATACTTTGACTCAAAGTGTATGTACTTGTCAAAACTTCTCCATAATCTGTGGTCCACATTCTTCGTCCTGATATATTTATTGACAGGACGAACTAATTATAGAAAGATTATATATATATATACACATACCTTATAAAAAGAGTTGGTCCATTACTGATAATATCGCCTTTTGTGTAGATTGAGTTTAAAGACAAAAGAATATGGTCACCATTTCTATTGATTTATTACCTGAGCGAGTTAAACAAATATAGGCCTCGCACAAAACCATGCTTCTATAAAATTTAGATACATGTTTTTTTTTTTTTAAATCCGATAACGGAAGAGTATGTCGAAAACTGTTGAGAGCAAGCACTAGTTGACCGTTTGGTGTTTAAAAAAAAAATGTATATGTATAATTAAATCTTATATATCAATATTTTTTGTTATTTACATTTATATTAAAATATTTCTTGTCATGTCCTGACCCTCCAAATTTAGCTAATGCATGCATAGTCTGTATATCAACTCATCTCACCGAACTTGAATCATCTATCACTAACATGAAAGGGGGACATACATTATACACACCACTAGAGGAAAACAATAAAAAGATTAAAAAGCAGTGAATATTGGAATTTGATAACATATGAATTAAGGAAGTCCAACAAGCCAAACGGAAATACTTCAATGTTCAAGCTATTTTTTTTTCCTTGTTTCATGTCATTTCTAGTTAGGTAGTGGGGTATGGGTTGTTGGTTATTAAATTTATTTCATATAGTGACATTTTCTTAATCATATGAACCAGCTGAAGGTTATGTGTTTGTTGGTGGTATTTTAAAATCTTATTACTTCTCTTCATAGCTTATACATGTTTCTCATTCAATTTTTGTTGTTCAATGACTACCCTTAACAAGATTATAAAGCACTAGAACTTAGGGAGAAAATTGAATACTACAATCGACTCTTGAAAGTCCATATTTTTAAAAGTACAAAAAGTCTTGAAATAAAGTCTAGATAATCCTAATAGTCTATAAATAAAGTTCAAAGACTCTTTCAGAATCCTAAAAGTCTAGTCCATATAATCCTAATAATCCTAACAATCCTAATAATCCTAATAGTCTTGCAAATTCATAAAATCCTTACACCCCAAAATTGTCGATTAAAATCCCAATCCAATACACCCCCCTTATTTTTTATTTAATTTTTTTGAAAAATTTAAGTTGTTTACTTATTTAATCGATTTTGAGTCTCTTGACAATAATTTAAGAAGCACATCAATGTGATGATTACTCTTCTAAGTAATTTTACAAATTTTTTTATCTAGAATGACTCAGTTGACTCAAAATAGTTTTAGGATTACTGTAATATATTTAATTATCTAATCATATATAAGTACGGCTAAATTATATTAGATATTTATTGATGATAATTTAAACTTAAATTTATTATAGTCTCATCATGCACATTTTATAAACATGTATGGGAATTGAGAAGCTTTCTACTTCGGTGTCAGGTTCCATGATAGGCCTCATGGCAGTAGTTTAGATAATTTAAGGCATATTAATTTAACACAACATCCGAAAGCTAGTGCCCCATGAATGTTTTTCTTCTAATGAGGGTTCTCTCCGGATTCTGGTGAACGCATTGTAAGTAGACATAGCCGTTTTTTTTCTTTTTTGGAACGGATTCTTCAACCTGGAACCTCAATGGATTCAGATGAAATCCCAAGAATTTGTTGAGAACTTAGCATCAATGACGATGAGGCTGTTTTTAATTTGAGGGGTCGGTTCGTAATGCTAGGGAACGAAAAGTGACAATATTAATTAAGTCTGGTTGGGAAGGTCTTGGCAACCTGTCAAGTTAACATGCATGGAGGCTTTCAACTTTATCGACCTCATATGGAAAATCCTTCACGGGGTTGAAACATCAATAACGATCTTCTTATTTTAGAAGAACCAGTGGGGCTTCTCTTGTATGAAGTTTGCTACCGGAGACTGCCTGGGGAAATTCATTCGCTTGCGACATGCGAGTCAATATTAATGTTTCTCAGCCTCTAAAGCGTTCATTGAAGCCTTGAAGGTTTCTTTGGATGGTGAGACTTGAGAGTCCATAAGGACCATAACTGTCATGTTACGATATGAATGACTACCAAATTTTTGTGTTCAGTGCGGAAGGCGGGGACACAATGTCTCTTTGTGCTCTTAATTTCACTAAAAAGTACTGCTCAGGATTTGACTTTCAAGTGCCGTTCCGTCCAGGTTCGTCTTTGAGTAAACTATTCGATCTTGACTAGTCTGAGGATAATTTGTCATTTTGTATTTAATATCGGGTAACATTAACATGTGTGTGCTCAACTTAGAGCATCTCCAATAGTCTCCTTTGGAAACCCCCTTAAAGAAGAGTGAATGTTGTTGTAAGGGGCCATTAAATTAAATTAATTATGTGGAGCCCACTTAAGGAGGCTGAAGCCACACCATAGTAAAGGGAGTGAGCTCCACCAAAACACGTTTAAGGGAGCCATTAAGGGAAAGGAAATCATTTATTATAAAAATATATTTATTGTATTGATTGAGCGGTCCCATTCACATCAGATCATTAACAAATAAATAATCATCAATGACAACATAATTCAACAATTAGTAGATTAGCATATCATAATCATTAACAAATAAATTAATTTTCTTATTAAGTTCAAAAGTCATAGATTATATTTTTTTTTTTCAATTTTTCAATAGGTATGTCTTCTTATTTATATGTCTTGTGTATTCAATCACATAGAGAAATCGTAAGGTTCGTCTTGATCGATTTCCTGTTGTCTGTTTTGCGCCTTTGTCCAATCATCAACACAAGCTTGCATCTGTATTGATTTTGGACTCAAAAGTGAATGTCTTCCATCCAGAATATTCCCACCAGCGTTGAACTGTTGTTCCACTGCCATCGTCTGAACTGGTGTTGAAAGGAGTTTCACTAAAGGGTTGACAAGACCTATGTTTCTTTCATGTATTATAAAGCTAGGAATGATAGATATCTTTGAACCAGCTTGAGGGGGAGTGTGGAAATACATGTAATTAAGTTGTGGTTAGTAGTTATTAGTTTTTATCATTAGTAGCATTAATTGTAGTGGTTAGTAGTTAGTAGAAATAATTGTAGTGGTTAGTAGTTAGTAGGAATTATTTTGCAGTTGGATAAATAATTTTATTTATCTTTTAAAGAAACACACATCAGACAACACATTGGCCATGCACTTTATTGTTACCACAATTTTTTTTTTGAACGGCAAAAATTTATTCATAAAAAAGCCAAGTAGGCCAATAAGAACAACAAGCACACAGGCCAAGAGACCAAGACATCCAAAACAAGCCACAAAACCTAGAAACCCAACAAAAAGCCAACACAAGACCACACCAACCAACAAAAAGAGCTACGACCCACCCATTAATTGTAGCATTAGTAGCATTAATTGTAGTGGTTAGTAGTTAGTAGGAATTATTTTGCAGTTGGATAAATAATTTTATTAATTTTTTTAATGAAACACACATTACACAACAAGTATGTGATGTTGTCAATAAAATTTCACAACATCAGGTGAATGTTGTCATAACTGGTGTGTGTCTACTGTGGATGATATTGTCAAATAATGGTGAATGCTCAAGGACATTCAAATCATTATGTAAACCGGCCATAGCAAAGAAAGTATGCCAAGTCCACAAGTCTTTCGATGCAACCGCCTCTAATATTAGAGTGGGCTTATTATGAAAACCTCTGTGTGTGCCATGCCAAGCAGTGGGACAATTCTTCCATTCCCAATGCATACAATCTAATGATCCGAGCATTCCAGGAAATCCTCTTGCATCTCCTTCTTGTAACAATCGTGCAACATCTTCTGTGTTTGGTGCCCGCATATATTGTGACTCGTACAATGCAATTACGACGTCACAAAAATGTTTCATACTCTCAACGACCATCGTCTCTCCAATTTGTAAATATTTATCAAAATAATCTGCCGCGTAGCCATACGATAGTAAACGACTTTTTATTTATTTATTTATTTTATACTGGTAGGGTCTATTTATTTTGTACAGTATAACTGTTAAAATACAGTTAGATTATATTAATTCAAAATTGAAATGTATATTTTATTACTCCAATAATCATTCTCCTTTTGCTTTCAATCTAATAGTGAAAAACAATGAATTAAAAGTAGATTACAATAGATGGATTGAAAGCAAATCGATGGATGTATACTAATAATATAAATTTAATTATAGTGTAATCTATTGACATATATATATATATATATATAACATAGGGGTAGGATCTATGGCCCCAATTTTTTACACAAGTTTTGACACAACTTTGTGTCCTTTGGATTAGTATTGTTTAAATGGCCTAGATTAATCCACTTGTAAACTCTTCTTAAATGAATTTATTAGTTTCCTCTCTTATCTCTCATCAATTAATGCTTTTAATTTATTTTCACCTTCTCTCTACTCCATCAATTGTTTATTTCTTGCCTTTTACATTCAATGCCATTATTCTCTCTAATTATCACTATGCAGAATGAAAGAACCAACAAAATATTTTCTTAAAATCGATTTTGAAACTAAAATACATTCAATAATTTTCTTGACTATACTCTTAAGTCTCTAGTTGTATGATATGCTAAAAGGACCATGTTTTCTGGTGGCCTACGAATATACAGAACAGTATAGTCTGTGAAGAAAATGATTTTAAAATAGCTTACGAAAGCAATTTACCATTAGTAGGCATCTATTTGTTTGTAGAGCATTATTTGATATTTGTTGGGTGAAATTGCAGCATATTTTTGTATAATAGTTTAAAAGGTACTCAGTATATGACATATATATTTGGAGTGTTACCTTATTTTTGTAGTGTTTGATAAGCTCTGTTTTAGATAAGTTCACTTACAACAACTATTTATGAATCAAATTTATGAAGTTTTATTTAACTTTGGTTTTGATTTAATTTATATATGGTTGATTTGCTTGTTGTTTATTGTAGTTGTTGGGTTGATTATGTACTTCACTTGTCGTATTCGTGTCTTTTGTAAAAAATGAGTTAAAACACAAATCATGGCCCCTAAATATTAAGAAGCTGACCCTATAAAAATGGTTACTACCTTCTTATTATATTTGGTTTAGGTTGGGTTCACATGATTCCGCCTTCTTGAATCTGTGGAAGCTATTAGACCTGCACAAGTGGACTTGGGTAAGATGATGTTTACCTCTCCATTTCTCTTGCCAATTTAGACAGTAAACCCTTGGTTTCAAAATAGCAAAGATTCTACAAGAACACTGCTATGAGGCATGGAATGTAAAGTCATGGAATGAGAAAAAAAGTGATTAGAGAGAATAAGGTCATGGAATGTAACAAGGCAGGAAAGAAACGATTGGTAAAGTGGAGAGAATGTGAAAATAAATTAAAAGAATTAATTGATGAGAGATGAGAGAGGGAACTAATAAATTCATTTAAGAAGCATTTACAAGTGGATTAATCCAGGCCATTCAAACATTACTAATCCAAGGGATACAAAATTGTGTCAAAACTTGTGTAAAAAATTGGGTCCATGGATCCTGCCCCTATAACATAAATTATAAAATAATCATATTTTTAAGTCCACATACAAATTCAGATTTAAACTTCATGATAAAAGTTATGTCTAACTCACAAATTTTACATATGAAATCGGTGTGATGTGAATGAGTTTAAAGAGAAAGCATGGTGTTTGATAATGTTGGAAATTAGCTTTGTATTCACATGCATGTAATCCAAATAGGGTTGCACATGGGGGAAATTTTTTTGGGGAAAATGGGGAAATGTGGGTTGGGGGGGGTGGGGGGGTGTTTATGAAAATCATCCCCAAATTGAAATGGGGATGGGGATGGGTTTCCCCATTTTTCCCACTAATATAGTGAAATGGGGATGGGGATGGGGGGAGGTACCCCCATCCCCATTTCCCCAATTCCCCTAAAACATTATAAAAATAATTATATATATATATATATTTATATATTTTTTGTAATGTATTTTCTTTGACATTGTTTTGTAATGTATATATATTTGACATTATTTTGTAATGTATTTTCTTTTGCATTTGTAATGGAATGTTTTTTTTTTTTTTTTTAGTTTAATTTGTAATTTTCAACCAAATGAGGAAATGGGGAAATGGGGGAATGGGGTAAATAGGGAAAACGGGGAAAATGGGGAAATGGGGATGGTGATAGGGGGACCTCCCCCCAAAACTCCCCCATCCCCACATTTTCCCCAAATAGGGAAATGGGGGGGGGGGGGGGGGGGGGGGGGGGGGGGATGTGGTGGATGGGGAAGGGTTTGAGAAGTGGGGATAGGGATGGGGATGGGGGGACCTATATCCATCCCCATTTCCCCAATGTGCAACCCTAAATCCAAACGGAATTCAAAATGTAACTTACATTGTTTTAACATCTTCATAAATTTGTACTACATCTTCACAATTCTTTTTATTTTGTTTTGATAGGAAATTGCAGCGAAACACATCTTCTAAGAAACTCATGGTAAACCGTTTAGATTGGAAGCATGTTGGGCTATTGTGAAGGACACTGCAAAGTGGTATCATTACGTGGAAGGTGTGAAAGGATGACAACATAAGGGTGATACTAACAACTATCCATTTGACCTGAACTCTGAAAATTCAGGTGTTGATGAGTGTATGAGATCACCCCATGAACGTCCATCATCGAGTTCAGTCAACCTTAGTGATGATGGTTCACTGTTTAGTCAATCTAAAGGACTTGAACGTCCCCCTGGACGTAAAGCGTCAAAAGCTAGAAAACAAAAGGCAAAGCCTTATAACTTAAATTTGTTATCTGAGGATATTCTCGGATATGAGGCTCGGAGTAACGAATTATATGAACGTGAGGTAGCGTTGAAGGCAGCCGCAGAAGAAAGAAAAAGAAATTTTGTTTGTGAGATGGAAGAAAAAAAAATAGAATTTGCGGGAAAAGACCTTGCAAAGAGGGAAAAACAACGAATAATAGATGAAAAAAATTTGAATCATAAATTATGTTTTGCGATCCAAACTCGTTGCCCTCACCTGAAGCAAGAATTTGGCTAATACAGCAACAAAGAGATATAATTAGAAAAAATGGTGGTGGTGGTGGTTGTGATAGTCGATCGTAAACACTGTTTTGCTTTAAATATTTATTTTTGTTGATACAATTCGGTTGTGCTAATTTTAAATGAATAAATTATTTTATTTTAAATTAATTATAATTTGTTAAATAATTATTGATAGTGTTGATATTTTAAATATATTATATAATTTATTTATTAATATATATATATAATATTTTAAAGAAGAGTAATGATTGTTTGGAAAAAAGTTAAAAAAATGGATCCACTTTTACTTTTCCAATTTAGTTCCATTGTGGGGAAAGAAGATTCAAATTAAGTGGATCCAAATGGCAAGACCCATTTTTGATGATGTGGCAACAAATGAGTCTTGTTTTTGGGTGGCAATCATTGTGGATGCTCTTACCACATCATCAAAAATGGGTCTTCTTTTCAAACAATGGGTCTTCCCATTTGGGTCCACTCTAAAAGGGCCTCTTTTCCCCACAATGGGGCTAAATTGGAAAAGAGAAATTGGATCTACTTTTTTACTTTTTTCCAAACAATCATTACTCTTCTTTAAAATATATATATATATATATATATATTAATAAATAAATTATATAATATATTTTAAATATTAACACTATCAATAATTATTTAACAAATTATAATTAATTTAAAATAAAATAATTTATTAATTTAAAATTATCACAACTGAATTACATCAACAATAAAAATAAATATTTAAAATAAAATATTGTCTACAATTAGTCGTGGCACCAGTTCCGGCTCGGTTCTGGTTCTAGTTCCAGTGCAACCGAAACCTCCCTCAGAGAGGTTCTGGTTTCAGTTCCAGTCCGACTCCATGGTTCCAGTTCCGATAGTTCAATTCTAGTTCCCAGTTCGATTCTAGTTCAGTTATATTTTTTCATTCAAATTAAGGTTCGATTCCGGTTCCAAACCTTCAACAAATTAAGGTGCTGTTTGGAACCATTTTTTAAAATGGCTTTCTATTTTTAAAAATAAAAAACAACTTTAATGTTGTTTGTCTACACGTTTTACAAAACTGTTTTTGAAAAAAAAAAAAAAAACAACTTTTTGAAATGTATAACTTAAATGTTAAAAACAATTTTTTATTGTTTTTCACAATTTTCAAAAACATCATTTCAAAATAAATTAACTTTTCCCTCCAAACAACTACTTTATCCATTTTAAAAACAAAAACCAAACACTTTTACATTTTTTCCGTTTCAAAAAACTAATTTTAAAAAATAATACCAAACACATTACATTTTTAAAAACATCATTTTTAAAACATGATTTCCATTTTTAAAAAAAGTTTTCAAAAACACTATTTTAAAAACGATACCAAACGTGCCCTAATGTTTTCATTCAAAATATTTTAATTTCATTAAAATAAAATTTTAAAATTAAAATTAAGTTTATTTATATTTTTTCATTATGGAAATTAATAATTATATATTTAAATTTAAATAATTGAAATATATATATTAAATTTATTTATATTTTTCCATTATATATTTAAATTCAAATAAAAGTGGGTCTCTTCAAATGGGTCTCTTTTAAGCCTCATTGTGGATACTCTTATAGGCGTCAAATGCTACAGGTAATGTTCCATCTTTTCGCTCATCTGTTTGTGGAAAATGTAGAACAAAAAGAATGAAATAGGCCAAATTTCAATTGTTTGATTCATTTGAGTATCATTTTCATGTAATAGGTTAAAAAACGTTTCTCCTGAAAATATATTAAGTCTTATTATATGATTTATTTGATCTTTTCAAGCATTTCCATTTATAGTCTTATATTAAGTAGGTAAGCTTTCGATTTGATGGACAGCTAGTTAGGTGTTCACTTTCTAGTGTTTTTTTCGGACTGTTGAAAGTTTGTTTTTCGATGCTCTATATTCCTTAGTCGATGTTTACTTGCTAGTTGATGCTGTATGTGCTATTTGCTTCCTGAAGTTTCTTGCTGATTGATGATATAAACTATAGCTGGAAAACCGTGAATACAAGGACAAGTTCGTTTCGAAGGTGTGCCTCGAATTGATTCAAATTTTTTATCAAGTGACTGGATATTGGGTGTAAGTGTAATATGACCGGATATTAATTTATTTATTTTTATTGATAGCAGTGTTGAAACCAAAATAATTGATGGAAAATGCATTTCTAATTTTGAAAAATCTACGATATAAAACTTTGCTTAATATAGTGCGGATAACATTTGGCTTATGTTAAAATCTATGAACATTCAGTTGCATTGTTCGTTTTTTGAATTTGTGCTTAAATATGTGATATTATAACATATTATAATATGTTTTGTGCTTACAGTATGATTTGCAAAGACTATGACATTGTTGTTTACTTGGCTTCCAGCTCTATTCTTTCTTACCTTTTTCTTTTTTACGTGTGTTGGTTTGTCCTTTCTTGTGATTTCCTTTAGCTATGAGAAGCGATACATAGAAGAGTTTAAACTCCAATCTTCAGAACAAATAAAAGATGCTCATTTGTGGATACTTATATGACATACATATGACATTGTTTAGACAAATCATCAAGCTACACAACCTGAGTGGAATGTCTATTCCGATTTCCGAGCATTTGAAGTTTGCATGAGCCATTGTTTTAGTTGCATTGTTTGTATAATTCTTAAATGAGTCGTTCTCTTTTAACAGGACCACAAGATTCTAGAATGTTTTTCGTTTTCTGGAGAGATGACAATAGGATGTTAAAATGATCAAATCTGTATCTTGGAATTTTGGTTATAAGTCCTTCAACCCTGTTGGGCAAGCAAGTTGTTTGCTGCTAATGATTTGTATTCTGTTTTCCTCAATTCTTTTAGGTAGATAAGGCTTCAATAAGATAAAATTATTTGGTATATGACCCTATTAAAACAGAAGAGTAACTTGAGCTTTTCAAATTTTGTTCCTTTGTTTTGATATATAATTTACATAATACATCAGATTTTGCAGCTGATGGTGATGATGGGGGATTCGATGATGATTTAGACAAGATGGTGGACAGTTTGGTAAGCACAACTCATTTTCTTTTTGATGTAGGACAGTTGGCTTTGGAGTTTGAAGAAGAGATGGACCGGAAATTGTCTAAAAGAGGTGTTCCAAAGAAACGGGCATAACTTTTGACTCGGTTGTCAGATTTCCTATTATAATATGTTTTCGGAAAGGGTTTTCAGGGTTCCCCAGTTGACGTCATTTACATCCTCAACGGAGCTGTTTAAGTTAGGTTGTCGGGCAGCCGAAGATCTTAACGTTTTTAATTGTTTTCCGTTTTTGTTTAGTATAAGGATATTTTAGTCTTTTTGCATCTTTAGGGTTTCCAGGAGCCTATTTAAGGATCCTTTGTTATCAATTTCAGATTATTCAATAATATTTTAAGTTTCAGTTTACTTTCTTTCTATCTTTGCTGGTGGATTCCAGTTTTGTTACTTTAGGGATTATGCTGGTAAACCCTAGAACTTCCGTTCTACGTCACTTTTTCTTTAACTCGGCTGAGTAAGCCATGATATTTTTGGAGTAGTCTCTTCACTCTATTGTCCTTATAATGTTTTTATTCTCACTAGGCTGGTCAGCAGATTACATTCAATCTGATAATAGTGAAGTACTTGTTAAATATTGTGTTTAGAATTAGATTGTTAATGACTCAAGTCAGCGTACACTGCAACATATGCACAATATATTAAGCTTCTGGATATTGCCTTGTTATTCTCTATTGCAACCATGACGTTAGCCTTCGCTTCAACCTTCCACATATATAATTCAACTGAGTGATGGCTAGTAATGTTGACAGTTGTGTTATGGTAGGAAACTCGAAATCAATTCATAGTTATAATCCATGATCACCGATAGGCCTAGTGAGGAAAAATAATAGATGGAATTGTTTGCCTATAAAACCATGCATACTATGTGAAAGATTTCATTTAAGTTGAGTATGAACATGGGCTGATGTTTATATTCTGAACTTTCTCCCTTGCAGAAAAGTATGTTGTTAGATTGTGAAACACAAATTGAGAGTCTCCTGGAAAATGTTTTTCAGAATTACGAGTCCTAAGATGAAAATTCTCCAACAGGGCTGGCGGACTTGTTTGGTCCACCAAAAGCAAATGTTGCATCAGCCCTTTTATATTTTGACTTCTTGGATGGGACAGACGGCGTCTACGTTAAGCTCAATTTATTTGTAATTGTAGTCCATATTTATTTACGTATTATGAATATATACAATTTGTTGTGCCCTCTTTTAGTTTGGAGTTTAATTGAAACTCTATGATTTAATTGTATTTACAAATTGAGAAATTAATTTGGGAGTATTTAATTGCCATGTCTTTATTATTTGTACAAAATCTTCTTTTTATATTTTAGTTCTAGATTTATTTTGCAATCAGATAAATACTTTTATTTATTTATTATTAAAAAAACACACATTAGGTCAAAATTAGACTGAAGGACAATTTTCTTTGCTTGTCGTAAAAAATCAAGAATGTTTTAACAACACCTTGATAGACAACATGCACATGAATGTTGTTAAGCACATTAACAACATGAATTTCATGTTGTTAAACGTTTAACGTGATACCGTCTAGTGGTCTTAATTCTTAGTGGGGGGTGCAAGACAAAAGCTAGTATTTAAAGTCGCACAAAATAAATATATTAATATTCAAAAAATAAGTTATTAAAAAATCAAACGTGATACCGTCTGTATTTAAAGTCAAGCAAAATAAATATATAATTATAAATATATTTAAAAATAAAACGTGATACCGTCTAATGGTCTTAATTCTTAGCGGGGAGTGCAAGACAAAAGCTAGTATTTAAAGTCACGCAAAATAAATATATTAATATTCAAAAATAACTTATTAAAAAATAAAACGTGATATGCAGGGGTGTGGGGCAAGACAAAAGCTAGTCACGCAAAATAAATATATTAATATTCAAAAAACAAGTTATTAAAAAGTAAAATGTGATACCGTCTAATGGTCTTAATTCTTGAGGGTGAGGGGGTGCAAGACAAAAGCTAGTCGTAAAATAAATATTAAGGAGTGCATGACAATTTTCTTTGCTTGTCGGAAAAAAATCAAGAATGTTTTAACAACACCTTGATAGATAACATGATAGATAACATGCACATGAATGTTGTTAAACATTTGTTTTGGGGGCAAGGAGTACTAGTATTTAAAGTAACGAAAAATAAATATATTAATATTTTTTTTTGAAAAGGATACTTTATTAAAAGCAAAAGCCACAGCAGGGAACACAGGCAAGAAAAACGCCAACGAGGGCAAACCAGCCCAAAAAACAAAACAGAGGAGCAAGCAAGAAAAAAGCAAAGCAGAGCAATCAGAACTCCCCCCACTCCACAAAATCACCACTCGAACTCGAACCCATTTTAGCTAAACTATCCGCAAAAGAATTAAAGATTCTTGAATCGAACACCACCTTCGTGCTACCAGCCAACTTCAGCATATCCCGAATCTCAAAAATGGACTGCACTTGCACTAAATGGCCAAATTCACCATTATTTACCCAAGAGACAGCAGTTCTAGAATCACTAACCACCATAACATCTCGGCTAGACCCTCCTTTGTGAAATTCCTGTAAAAACTTCATATAATCATCCTTTATAACCTGCCAGTGAACTTTTAAGAAATTTGCATTGAAACCATCCGGCCCCAGTGCCTTATTTCCATCACAATTTGAGAGAGCAGACCATACCTCCTCCTCACTAAAGTCTTCTTCAAGAGCTTTACTATCTTCCTTAGAAATTTTGCTCAGCCCCTCCCAAGACATCGTTGGCCTTTGCCAGTTCTCCTTCTTAAAATGTCTTCTAAAATAGTTGACAATCCCATCAGAAATCGCACTAGGATCAGAAACTGTAGCCCCATCCAACTGTAATTCTAAAATTAGATTCCTTCTCCTTCTACCATTAGCAATGCTATGAAAAAAAATAAGTATTCTTGTCACCATCCAACAGCCAGTTAACCCTCGACTTCTGCCTCTATGACTGTTCTTCACGCCTCAGCCTTCTCCATAGTTCCTCTAATGGAGTTTGACACTCCACTCTCATTTGATCAGACCATCCCGACACAGCAGCCGACATGTCAATAACTCCAAGTTTGTCTTCAATCTCTTTTGGATTCCTCAGAGCCATTTGACTTGAGTTCAGCCATCTTTTCAGCGAAACTTTCGCCGCTTTTGCTTTGGAGAACAACACGAAACCATTGGAGCCCTTAACCTTACAATCTTTCCACCCTTTAATAGTCTCCTTCATCATGTCCCTCTCCTCCAACCACCAGTTGAAGAACCTAAAGGGACCAGGTCCCCAAAGCAAATTTTCATCAGAAATCAACAACAGATTGTGATTTGAAAGGCATCTAGGAAGGCTTTTCTGGATGAGTTTAGGATGCCACAGTAAAATCGAAGGAGAGAGGAGAAATCTGTCTAGTCTCGCCCAAGCTTGATTTTCTCTGTTGTTGGACCAAGTGTAAGTCGTCCCACTCATGGGAATGTCTAGGAGGTTTGCCTGCAGAAGAAAATTCCTGAAATTCCTAATGGAACCCATATTATAACTCACCCCTACTCTCTCAGAAGGATCCAAAACCGAGTTGAAATCACCCCCCACACACCACGGCGCCGATAACGATTGCATAGAACACAAGATAAACTCCCAGAGCTGTCTTCTTTCACTTTCCGCCGACGTAGCGTACACATTGCAAAACACCATCTGCTTCTTAGACTTCCTCATAACACTCGAAATGATGATACACCTATTGTTAAAAATGCAATCTTCCACCAAGAAAGACTCTTCATCCCATAAGGTAAAAGCCCTCCCGAAGCGCCTTCCGCCTGAACTCCAACACCTCTAGACAATCTAGCACCCCCAATAGCTCTAAAATTCTATTGTCAAATGATTTTAGTTTTGTTTCCTGGATGAAAAGAACCTCTGGTTTAAGTCTGTTAACCACGCCACTAACCATCCTCCTCTTATCACTCTTACCCAGCCCTCTTACATTCCAAGATAACACTATCATTACAACAAGAAACCCCACCGGACACAAGAAGACAAGAAAAAACTTATCTAACACAATCACCTTCCAACCGTTCCTGATCCTCCTTCTCTCTTTAAGCCAGCACCTCTATGATTGAGTCTTCATTGCTATTAAAATCAAAGCCCAAAGCAACCCCTACCTCAACCACTTTAGTAATTTCTTCCTCCAAGATCCAATTCGGATCCTCACATTGACCCCCTTCTTGCGATAGACCTTCACTCTTATAACTCTACTTAGTTCGAACCTCCCTCTATTTATTGAAGTACCCAATTGCAAACCCCTTTTCTATGACCTTAGCTATCTCCTCCTCTAGACTCCACCAAACTATAGGAACTCTTCTCTGATTTGCCGCCTCCTCACTTCCTCCACCCAATTCCACCGCTAGAGGGACTGCCACCAAATCTTCACCTCTGATGTTCCCTCCTCTGGCATCTTTAATAGGAAGCTGAATTGGTTCTCTAAGAGGAAGACTCACAGTTCTCCCTTCTTGGTCTGAGAAAGCGACTATTCTTTGATCTTTATGCCTAGGTAAAATCTTCTTCCCTGCCCTTGCTTCTTCTTCTTAGTGGGCACTAATTCCTCTTGAGACTTTGGGCTTTCTATGGAGTAGACAGTCCTGCCATCTGATGAGCTCATATGGTTTTCACTAAGCCCAGTTGAAAACTTCTCCAGCCCATCCGACTTTGGCCCAATTCATATTAGAGCATTCACCCCTTGATAAGCCAAATTCCTTTATTTGCCCTTCCTTTGACCCCGTGTCTGATGATGTAGACCAGACACTCTCACCCATGCCTCTGCCATCTAATCCTCTTTTTTTGTCTAGGATCAGCTTTCCGGTCAAGTAGGTGCCCCTAGTAGGTTTTCTATTTGAATTCCTAACCTGAATCAGCTTACCTTTGTCCTTCGTGGCCCCACCCCGTCCATCCACACTTTGCCTGGAAAGGCCATTTTTGGTTTCTTCCCTGACACCTTTCCTACTACTTGCAGTGACCCATTCCTCGAAACACTGTTTTGTCCTCCTGTCATCCACTTTTTCCCTATGGCCTTCCTCATCCTCTGATGAGTCTGACGTGATTTCCGGCATCGATTCGAGATTCAAATCCGGCTCTTCCACCAGCCACTCAAAGTTCACCGGAGCACAATCTTGTTCCAGGGAAATCACAAAGGATCTATGGCCTTCAATAACCTTCAGCCTATCCGTCCAAATAAGTTTTTTTTGAGAAAAGGCAAGCTTTATTAAAAGCCAAAAGGCCAAGGAAGAAGGAAACAAAAGCACCGGCCAAAAAATAGCAACATTAAAGGACCGTAACAAAGGCCATAACAAAACCCTTGTTGCTGAACATTGACAGGGCTGCCCAGCAAAAACAAACAAAACCAGACCAAAACACACGCCCCAACCACACTGGAAAACACACACTAGAAACAAAAATAGAAAACCTCAGACCCAAAAAAACACCCACAGAAGAGGAGGACCAAATTACAAAACCTCCCAGACAACACAATCCTCACCGCCACTTGAGCTAGACTTCGCAAGGGCATCCGCTGCTTCGTTAGAAGCCCTAGGGTTGTAAACAATTGACAAACCTTTAAGGCTCTGCAGGTAACCTCTTATGTCATAGATAATCTGAACATGAGGCAAGCTCCCGAAATTATCAGTGCTGTTGGCCCAAGAGACTGTGACAGAGGAATCACTAGCAATTTGAATGTTTCTGCTGGCCAATCTAGGATTTGACTCACAAAGCTCACACGCTTTTCGAATAGCGAGAATCTCAGCCGTATTCGAACTCTGAATGCCAACCGCGATAGAGAACCGACATAAAGTTAGCCCCTCTGAATTCCGCAAGATTCCCCCAATGCCAGTAGGACCTGGCTTCCCTCTTGCCGACCCATCAACATTAAATTTCAAGTCCGAACCGACAGGAGGCATCCAATTCGCATGAGTTGGTCTTTTCAGGTGAGCAAGAGAGACGCAGCTCTCTTTAAGATTGAGAAGCATCAAAGACACAGGTATTTTGCTACCTTTTCCATAGCTTTTAAGCCACCAAGCCACCCGAAATTTAACGTCATCAACCGCCTTCTCGACCGAAGCTTCTTGACCTCTAAAAATCTGATTGTTTTTGTGTTCCCAAACTGTCCAAGTTACAGCAGAAAAAAGAATAGACCGGGGGCAAATAAGTTATTAAAAAATAAAACGTGATACCGTCTAGTGGTCTTAATTCTTAGTGGGGGGGGTGGGGTGGGGTGCAAGACAAAAGCGAGCATTTAAAGTCAAGCAAAATAAATATATTAATATTCAAAAAATAAGTTACTAAAAAATAAAATGTGATACCATCTGGGGGACAAATAAGCTATTAAAAAATAAAACGTGATACCGTCTAGTGGTCTTAATTCTTAGTGGGGGTGCAAGACAAAAGCTAGTATTTAAAGTCACGCAAAATAGATATATTAATATTCAAAAATTAAGTTATTCAAAAATCAAACGTGATACCGTCTGTATTTAAAGTCACACAAAATAAATATATTATTATAAATATATTTAAAAATAAAACGTGATACCGTCTAGTGGTCTTAATTCTTAGTGGGGAGTGCAAGACAAAAGCAAGTATTTAAAGTCACGCAAAATAAATATATTAATATTCAAAAATAACTTATTAAAAAATAAAACGTGATATGCGGGGGTGTGGGGCAAGACAAAAGCTAGTCATGCAAAATAAATATATTAATATTCAAAAAAACAAATTATTAACAAGTAAAATGTGATACCGTCTAGTGATCTTAATTCTTGAGGGTGAGGGGGTGCAAGACAAAAGCTAGTCGTAAAATAAATATTAAGGAGTGCATGACAATTTTCTTTGCTTGTCGAAAAAAAATCAAGAATGTTTAAACAACACCTTGATAGATAACATGATAGATAACATGCACATGAATGTTGTTAAACATTTGTTTTGGGGGCAAGGAGTGCTAGTATTTAAAGTCACGTAAAATAAATATATTAATATTCAAAATAATAAGTTACTAAAAAATAAAATGTGATACCATGTTGGGGACAAATAAGTTATTAAAAAATAAAACGTGATACCGTCTAGTGGTCTTAATTCTTAGTGGGGGGGTGCAAGACAAAAGCTATTATTTAAAGTCACGCAAAATAAATATATTAATATTCAAAAATTAAGTTATTCAAAAATCAAGCGTGATACCGTCTGTATTTAAAGTCACACAAAATAAATATATTATTATAAATATATTTAAAAATAAAACGTGATACCGTCTAGTGGTCTTAATTCTTAGTGGGGAGTGCAAGACAAAAGCAAGTATTTAAAGTCATGCAAAATAAATATATTAATATTCAAAATAACTTATTAAAAAAATAAAAAATGTGATGTGCGGGGGTGTGGGGCAAGACAAAAGCTAGTCACGCAAAATAAATATATTAATATTCAAAAAATCAAGTTATTAACAAGTAAAATGTGATACCGTCTAGTGGTCTTAATTCTTGAGGGTGAGGGGGTGCAAGATAAAAGCTAGTCGTAAAATAAATATTAAGGAGTGCATGACAATTTTCTTTGCTTGTCGGAAAAAAATCAAGAATGTTTTAACAACACCTTGATAGATAACATGATAGATAACATGCACATGAATGTTGTTAAACATTTGTTTTGGGGGCAAGGAGTGCTAGTATTTAAAGTCACATAAAATAAATATATTAATATTCTAAATAACAATTTACTAAAAAATAAAATGTGATACCATCTGGGGGACAAATAAGTTAATAAAAAATAAAACGTGATACCGTCTAGTGGTCTTAATTCTTAGCGGGGGGCTGCAAGACAAAAGCAAGTATTTAAATTCATGCAAAATAAATATATTAATATTCAAAAGTAGCTTATTAAAAAATAAAACGTGATACCTTGGGGGTGTTGGGCAAGACAAAAGCTAGTCACGCAAAATAAATATATTAATATTCAAAAAAACAAGTTATTAAAAAGTAAAACGTGATACCGTCTAGTGGTCTTAATTCTTGAGGGTGAAGGGGCGCAAGACAAAAGCTAGTTTTTAAAGTCATGCAAAATAAATATATATATTGTTTTGAAACGACACTTTATTCACAAAAACAAACACACCACAGCAACAACCAGGCTGCAAAACAGAGACAAAGCAACCAGGCACACACCAGCAGAACAGAGCAGAAAGAAACCCAGCAGACACGCAAACACAACAGACCCCAAAACAAACAAAACAAAAGTCCCAAAACAGACGACGCACACAAAAACTAACAATCATTCCACTGCACACTCTCACCAACCATCAAAGAACCCCTCTTGGCCAAACCATCAGCCAAAACATTCGAAGATCTAGTCGCATAACACACAGAAATATTACTGCAGCCTCTGAGCTTCGACCGCACATCGAGAATCACATCAAGCGAAGCCAAATTTCCAAAATCACCATTCAGGACCCAAGCCACTGCCACCTTTGAGTCACTTTCGATAACAATCGATCTCCCCTCAAACAAAATATTCGAAACGCAAAGAGCACACGCTTTCTGAATTGCTAATAGTTCAGCAGCTATGGCTTCTACATTGCCAGCAAAAGCATAAAACCACCCCCTTCGAGTTTCGTAAAATACCGCCAATACCAGCCCTCCCCTGGTCTCTCGAATACGATCCGTCAACGTTGAATTTTAAAGCCTCATTAGAGGGAGGTATCCACTCCGTAACAATCTTTTTACACAGCTTTTTAAACTCATCACAGCAGATTTCGAGATTCTCCACCAGCACCGTAATTGTTTCAAACGAACCTCTACTATGATGTTTAAACCACCACGCCACCTTAAATCTAACTAAATCAGAGAACACATACACATCAGGCACGATTCCTTTGAAAACCATCTAATTTCGAGCTTCCCAAATAGACCAAACTACTGCATAGAAAAAGGTCTCCCACACTCTCTTCAAGCTCGGTCTGTAGCATAAACCAATCCACCTCGAAAACCAATCTTTGATACTACAGCTAGCACAACTGAGCACAGACCACCAACTCAAGCAAATACTCCATAACCTCCAAGACCAAGAACATAACAAAAACAAATGATCTACCGTCTCAGCAGACCTATCACAAAACGGACACTTCGAATCACCTTCCACATTCACACCAAAACGATTCATAACCTCACAGACCATCACTCTCCCTCTGAGCAGCTGCCAAACAAAAAGTTCCACCTTCGGGGGGCTAAACCCCTTCCAAACCTTGAAAACGTCGTAAACATCCGAGGGATCACCCCCTCTAAAATCTTCTAGGCATCTCTTAAAGGAACTCACCGAAAAAATGCCCATAGGACTAAAATTCCAAGCGATCGAGTCAGAAATATGTTTCCTCATCTTAAAATTCTCTAAAAGAACAATAAAGTCTTCCCACCATTCCCAATCAAAAACACGTCTCCTAAGACTCACTTCCCACTTCCACTCGTCACCAATCCATACCCCAAACTTATCAATGGTCCCACTCTTAACACTAGACAAAGTAAAAATTCTGGGGAACCTAATCCTAAGCGGCACACCATCCCTCCACCCATCGTCCCAAAAACTAGCTTTGTCCCCATAACCCACCACAACCCTTAAACCTTCTTTAAAAATCTCTTTAGAAACCGTCCCCTCCTTAAAGAGCCCACTCACTGCCTTGAAGAAAGGAGAAGCATAACCACCATTGTTCCATTTCCACTGCAACTCAAACATATTAGCACCATACTTCGCACAAATAATCCTTTTCCACAATGAATCATCCTCCCTACCAAACCTCCACACCCACTTAGCTAGGAAACCCCTATTTTTATCCAAAATCTGGCCTACACCTAAACCTCCTCTTCTTTTACTGCTGCAAATCGTACTCCAATCCACCGCATGGATCTTCCTCTTCACTCCCCCGTCTCCCCAGAAGAAACTCCTTTGACACTTTTCAATAGCTTTAGCAACACACACAGGCAACTTAAAAACCGACATAAAATAAGACGGAATACTAGAAAGAACGGCCTTAATCAACACAAGCCTTCCCCCTTTACTCAAGAATTTTTTCTTCCACAGAGACAAACGCTTCTCAATACGATCCAACACCGGCTTCCAAAAACACATAGTACTAGGATTAGCTCCCAACGGCATACCTAGATAGGATATGGGAAGTTTGGAATCCTTACACTTAAACGAGGCCACCCAATCACACTCCTCAACCTTCTTTTTCCCCACACGAACCACACATGATTTGTGAAAATTGATTCTGAGTCCAGAAGCCATCTCAAAACACCTGAGGATTCTCCTAACGTTAACAATATAATCCTCCTTAGGCTCAAGAAAAATAATAGTATCATCGGCGTACTGAAGATGAGACACATTGAACTCTTCATCACCATAGGGAACCCCTCTCACTAACCCTAGGCTTTCCGCTTTCTTCAAGCAAACACTCAGGCCTTCAACCACCAAGTTGAAAAGAAAGGGCGACAAAGGATCGCCTTGGCGCAAACCTCTCTCAATCGAAAACTCCTCTGTCGAGCTACCATTAACAAGTACTGAAATGGAAGGAGTAGCAATGCACCAATAAATCCACTGCCTCCAACGAACCCCGAAACCCATCTCTTCCATAATAAAATCCAAAAAAGAATGGTCCACCGAGTCGTAGGCCTTTTCGAAATCCACTTTCACCAAAAGCCCACCCACTTTGTCTTTTTTCCAACTACGAATTATCTCCTCGGCCACCACAAAACTATCAAGAATTTGTCTATTAGAAACGAAAGCCATCTGAAACTCTCCGATCACAGACTTCATCACCGGTTTCAAACGATTTGCTAATACTTTAGCAAGTATCTTGTACATCGAGCTCACAAGACTTATCGGTCTAAAATCCCTCATAGACTCCGGATGACCATACTTCGGAATAAGAGTGATGAAAGTCTTATTCAAATCTTTTACAACCTTCCCATTTCCATGAAACTCAACAATAAACTTCATAAAATCCTCCTTTATGACCTCCCAATTGGCCTTTATGAAATTGAGATTCAAACCATCGGGACCCGGGGCCTTATTGCCATCACAATCACACACGGCAGCCCACACTTCGTCTTCCTTAAAACCTCCTTCCAACTTGATTCTTTCGTAATCCGACAACTTTTTAAGATTTAAACCTCTCATTTTGGGCCTTTTCCATTTCACATTCGAGAAATGATCCGTAAAAAACTTCCGTATCCCTTCCTTCACTTGAGTAGGGTCGGACACCTTTACGCCTTCAAAAGTTATCTCACTAATATTATTCCCACGCTTTCTCCCATTCGCCACATTGTGGAAAAAACTAGTATTTCTGTCACCTAGTTTCAACCAGCTCACTCTAGCTTTTTGCCTCCACAACTGCTCCTCTTTTCTAAGCTCCGTCCAAAGATTAGAGAGAAGAGAAACCCGCTCCTTCCTTAAATCCTCAGACCATCCCTCTAAACCAGCCTTGACATCAACAGCTGCCAAACTATCCTCCAGAATTCTGCTTCCATTTGGAACCCCTCTATTGCAAGAGAACCACTTCTTCATATTATCCTTGGCTCCTCTTGCCTTCGCAGCTAGTGATAAGCCTTTGGAACCAGCCACTTTGCAGCCCCTCCACCCTTTAATAGCTTTCGAAATCATACCTTTATCTTCTAGCCATCCATTAAAAAAGCGAAAAGGTTTGGGGCCCCAATCCATTAGCTTCTCACCTAAAAGAATGGCATTATGATCAAACAGGGAGCGCGGAGATCCCCTTTGAACCAGATTTGGGAACCACAGACAAATCTCCGGAGAAACCAATAACCGATCAAGCCTAGCCCACGAAGTCGAAACTCTGTTATTAGACCACGTAAACGGCATCCCCACCAAAGGTAAATCCAACACCTTAGCTTTATGCACAAACTCATTAAAATTCCTAATAGACCCTAAATCACAACATCTCCCTTTTCTTTCCGACGGGTCCAACACCGTATTGAAGTCACCCCCAATACACCAAGGGAAGGAAAAAGAAATCTGTAAATCCACAAGGTAATTCCACAAAATTGTTCGCTCACTTTCCACATTGGCCGCATACACATTACAGAAGACTATCTCCTTATTAACCCCCACTAACACCCCGGCCAACACTATACTACGATTTGAAGTGACGCACGCCTTGACAGAGAACAAGTTCTCATTCCACAAAGTAATCAAACCACTCGCAGACCCTTCAGCCTCCACTCCGACTCCTCGAGATAAAAGGTTTCCACCTAATTCTCTAATCACCCCACTATCAAAAACATTCAACTTGGATTCCTGAACAAATAGTACTGGTTTATGTTTCAACACCAATTTTTTAACCACCTTACACTTCTCCTTTTTGCCCAAACCTCTAATGTTCCATGAGATTGCTAACATTAAAACAAAAGAAACCACCCAAAACACTTGAACAGCAAAAACTAACCTGACATCACATTAAACTTCTCAAAGTCTTCCTTTTCCCTTCTCGAAATCTCTTCCATAACAGCCTCTTCTTCTTTAGAAAAATCAAAACCCAAAACTCTTCCAGTATCAACCACTCTTGTCGCTTCTATATCAGCCAAACTCGCCAATTCTTGCCCATTTTGTTGACTGACCGCTTGTCTTGTCCTCATTCCATGTTTGGTAGCTGCTCTTGTTCGACTTCTACCTCTAAATCTCGACCCCTGCAGACTTCTATCTCTTGCTTCTACCAATGGGTTCTCCACTTCCATCGACTGCCTCCTCTGCTCCTCTTCGCTATCAGCCACCACAACTTCTACGTCCCTCTTCTCCTCCTCAGCTATGGTCGCCCGAACCATCTCTTCCTTCATAATCTGGTTGTCGCTACTCACTATCTCTCCCTTCTCTATCACGATAAGGTTCCCCTTACTCAAATCCTGAAATTGATTCTCCACCTCTATCACCAACTACACTAAATTCTCTTTTGTTGCTAAACTGTCTGACGAAGACCCCTCACCAGCAAAATCAACTTCACAATCTATACTTCTCCCAACCGGACTTCTAACCTCCTTCGGGCTCACATCCACTTGCCCCAAGTCCACACACAAGTCCACCTTTTCAATAGCTAAGGGCTCCTGACTACACCTTGGGCCAACTGAAGAGATACTAAAGGAAACATTCTTGGGCTTGGAAGGCACCTTAGGCCCAACTAGATCCATTCTTCCAATCTCCCCCAAAGAGCACTCCCCTCTTTCCCTACAAGACTCCAAAAATACCTTTTCACCAAGATCCTCAGAAGATCAAGAAGAGGATTCAAATACCCTGACACACTCTGCCAGATCAGATCCTTTCCTCTTTTCCAAGATCAGATTTCCATTCTGAACTACAGAGGCTCTTGGCCTAACCACCTGCCTTTTACACCACTTCCTTTTCCCTTTATCTGTATTCTTTTTCAACACCACACCCCTTGATTTTCTTGCCAGCCTGTGCCGTCCAATCACCTTACCTGTAGCAGTTTTCTTAGCTCTGCTACCCTGACAGGCCTCCCCTTCGTAGACTTCAACCATGCCAACTTGAGAAGACATAACCTCACTTACCTCCTTCGGCCAGCTAGTATGAAGTTTGTCTTTTTCCGGCACTGACTTCCAGCACTCATTCCGGCTATCCAGGACATGCTTCTTCCTTAAACCCTCCACTTCCACCGAAGATGCTTCTTCTTCCACCTTTACTAGAAAGGATTGTAGACCTCCAAAAATCTTCACAGAATTTGAGACACTTGACTGCTGAGGAACTAACACTAAAACCCTTCCTTTGTCTAACATCACTCTTTCCTCTGTCTTCTTATCCACTAGCAAAGGTTCACCAAATTGCCATCCCAATTTCTTGAAAAAATCTGAAGACCAACAGGACATGGGAGTCCCCCTTACAGCCATCCAAGTCAACCTAGCTTGAGGAACTAGAGCTTCCGACCATCTCACCATCATCGAAAAACAGTCTTCCCAGACCTGTTTTTCTTTGATAAATCTTTCCTTGATTTGTTCAGACTCAAACTGCCAGAGAATGCTCTTTTCTCCAATATAAGAAGCTGAAAACTTGCATCCATAGAGATCCAAATGGTCATTCACCTTAGAGACATCCTTGAATTCTTTCAAAACGCCAATTGCACACTTATTTAACCATTCCCTCTCATTTTGGTTAAAGTCCCAGAACATCGATAAACTCTTCTCCTTCTCCTTAATCACCCCACCACTGCCATCCCTATGGGGTTCTCTGACCGCCTCCGCATAAGTGCGATTGACTCCCGGCTCTCTACCCATACCCCCATTCTCTCTAAATTGAGACCTCTCCTTATGATGCGAGACACTTCTCTTATATTAATATTCAAAAATAAGTTATTAAAAAATAAAACGTGATACCGTCTAGCTATGTAGCATGGATACGGATACGGATACGGATACGGGTACGGGATATGGATACAACACAATATTGGGATACGGTAAATCTTCAAAAACTAGGATACGGATACTGCAGGATACATCAATTAAAATAATATATATTTATATTTAAAAAATAATAATATATGAAAACATATTTGATAATTCATTCAAAATAAAAAATATTCAGAATCCAAATAAAACATGTCACATAACTACATAAGTCATAATAATGTAATATATTACAGGATCCAAATAAAACATGTCACATAAGTCGAACATATTACAAAATCCAAACAAAACATACATCACATAAGTCATAACATATTACAAAATCCAAATAACACATAGAAAAATTCATAAAACATATTTTAAATTCCTAATTAACTTCATTATCATCATTCATATTGTTAAAGGATATAAATAATTAGCCTCTAACTCTAGTTCATCAAGAGAAAGGTTTGCAATCTCAAGTATCTCGGTATTCTCCATATCAATGGAATCAAAACCAAAATTTCCTTACAATTTCATTTTAACTCCTAAGATTTTGAAATTATAATTTGACCCCGTTTTATACTAAAATAATTATAATATTGCCCCAAACGTATCCTTCAAGTATCCCCCAAGTATCCTTTGTATCCTCTAGTCAAACTTGTTAAAAAGTCAATGGATACACCATTTGGCGTATCGGATACATATCCTAGAGTAACCGGGAAGTATCTGAACTGGATATGAGTTCGATACAAGTTACCTCCACCAAATGGAGTATCCGTGTTTCTTAGCCGTCTAGTGGTCTTAATTATTAAATTAATGTCACAAATAAATAAACTAGATGTTAACTTTTTGAATAATATATAGTGTAATACTATACAACCCAAAATTCATTCTAAATGAAATAGGAAGTGGGTTGTCATCATCACCGTACAAATCATAGTACTATTAGAGTTCATTTTTGTTCACCACTCTTCTAAGCATTACTCCCTCCCCACAAGTTGACATGTGTCAATTTGTTAATTATTAATTTACTTATTTGCCTTTGTGATAGTTAATTTTGTCAACCCTTAATTAATAAATGGACACATGTCAACTTGGGGGTAATACTCACCAGCAAAAATGAACTCGTAATACTATACAACCCAAAATTCAATCCAAATAATGTGGCAAATGAGTTGTCATCATCACACAAACCATGAGGTGATATGGGGTGATGTGGTGAATAATATGGTAATAATAAATCACTTGCCACAGTGTTTAGGTTGGTTTTTGGGCTACATTTTTTGGTTGACTTGCATTAGTATACAAATCATAGAATGATGTGGTGAATTGACAAATCACTTGTCATATCATTTGATTTGATTTTTGGGTTGTTTGGCATTAGTGTAACTTTATATGAAACCAAATTAATTTATCATAATTTTGGACAAATTTAAATAACAAACTAGTACATAAATTTATCAAAATTATAGTAACCTAAAAAAATAATAAATATATTACAACACAAGTTTAAATAATTTCTATTAAACAAATTATGTAAAGTAAAACTCAAAGAATTATCTCAATATAAGATGAGTATTGTAAAAGAAAAAAAAAAAAGTAGTATACTTTCAATATTTACTTGGCTTTTTGTAGTGAAAATCTATGAAAAAGATAATGTATAATAGACTAGACAATAATGTATTATTTATGAAACAATAGGATTTTTTATTTTTTATTTTTGAACTGAAAATTAAAATCACTAAAGGAAAATGGATTGATTTTGTGTACCGTTTTCATGGACCATAAAATAAGGAAGATGTTTATTAATTAATATATATTTTTACAATAATATGAAAGTTAATATTATTGTCTATATAACAGAATTTCATAATTTAAATATAATTGAAATTTGGTACATTGGTCGGAGGGCATGCCCCCTATGGCCCCTTTAAATCCGCCCCCTGGCCCCAGTATGTTCACTAGATCAATATAATTTAGCTCCTGAAGGGCCGGCATACTTATTTTAGGTTGTCGTGACATAGGTCTTTGGACCTGGATATGTAGACTAGTGGTGCCCATGGTTCGGTTTCGGTTTGGTTTCAGTTTAAAATTGTCAGTTACGGTTTTGTGGAAAAGTAAAACCGTAACCGTAACCATAACCGGCTTAGCCGGTTTGGTTTACGGTTTTTAACCATCGGTTAGGCGGTTCGGTTATGGTTTCGGTTTGGTTTTCAAAAACATTCCCATGTGTCAGCTTCTGATTGACTTGTTTATTTTTTTTTTTTAAATAAATAAATGAAAACCGTTGGTTTAACCCCTAGTTTTTAGGTGGTTTTTCTTGACTTGTAACCGTAATCGAACCATCCCAAAATTGGTTTCCAACCGATTTTGTAATCGACCGTTATAGTTACGGTTTCAATTACGGTTTTGACCATACGATTTCGGTTCAAAATCGCCGGTTTAACCAAACTGTGGGCACCACTAATGTAGACACCGCTTCTTCTTATGTGGATATAAAATATTAATATACTTATTTTCACTGCTTCTTTGTATGCAAGCATGCATGCGAAGAACCAATCTTTAGCTTTAACGTTTTGATCATTTATACCGCATAAACTCTCCCAACGTACCCACTCTCTCTTATTATCTTCACACAATTCAACTTTTTTTTGCTTTTTGCCATAAAAATGGAGCCATAATGAATGGATTGTTTTATCATCTTAGAGTATCTCTAATACAAGAGTGATTTGTGAAAAAAAAAAAAAAGGATGCACATAGGATAAATAGACAGTATATTAAAAAATCTATCTTTAATGCAGCTGTGCATATTCAACCCCACGCTGATGTGGCAAAAAAATATATATTAAACATTGTCAACATGACCATCTACTTTCAGACGGCCTGTTATACTGCTATTTTTTCGGTTGACTCAACAAGTATTTAAAATTGACATTTATTTTTCATCTATTTTTTGTAAGGAAATAAGACATAAAAAAAAAAGGAAAAAAAAAAAAAAACTTGGACACCTCATTAAAAATAAATGTGTTTTAAACAGAAGCATTGAAGACCAAATTTTGAATTGATTGTCTATCAAGTCTATCTTTATGCCATATATGAAACAAGTTGTTGACATTGTTGTCATGTCAACAATTTTTGGTATGTAAACCACTTTTGCATTGGAGATGCTCTTATTTACCACTAAAACCAATCATTCCCTTCCTAAATTACCTTCTTTTTTTTACCAAATATAATTTGTTATCTCTCTCATCTAATCATTTCCAAAAATCTTTTTTTTTTTTTTGAACAGTGAGAAATTTTATTAAAGAAGCCACAGAGGCAAACAGAGGCAACAAAACAACAGCCACCAGCAACCAAACAACACGCCAACACCCAAGCGCAAGCCCGCCACCCACACAAGCACAACAACCAAACAAACAAAAGAAAACGAAGGTAAAACCCAACAAAAGCAACCACCCAACAACAGGCAAAAAGCAAAGCAAAAACCCCCCAAAAACCAGAACAGTGACCTACTAAAATTCCCAAATGAGATTAAAACCCCTCTTACTAGCCCCTCGTCTACCCAGCGAGTCCGCGAACGAATTGGAAGTTCTAGGTTGGAAGATGAGGCGGGAGTTCGCTAAAGAGTGGATGAGGTCACGCGTATCCGCAATTAACTGAAGATGATTCACGTTCCCCGCCTCATTAGAATTAATCCACTCAATAGCTGATTTTGAGTCATTGATAAAATCCACTTCCTTATCATACAGAGCAATTGATGCAGCAACTAAGGAAACCGCTCTGTGGATAGCGAGAATTTCTGCTGAAATAGCATCCAAATTGCCTACAAATTCAGAAAACATCCCCACAACTTTGCCTGAACTATCTCTCAGCACGCCTCCAACACCAGCAGCTCCAGGATTGCCCATAGATGAACCATCCACGTTGAATTTCAAAGCGGACCCTATCGGCGGCGACCAGAGCTGGCCTCTTAAAGGTCTGACCTTCTTGCTGTCAATGCAGCTATCCCGCAGGTTTAACATAATGGTAGAAATAGGAATCTTAGATCCTTTACCATGAAACTTAAACCACCACGCTAATTTGAACTTAACGATGTCGGAAACCTGATCCGTCACAATATTAGCGCCATTAAAAATATGATTGTTTCTGACTTCCCAAATCGTCCACAACACAGTAGCAAAAAGGGTGTTCCAAGCACGCCGAAACCTCGCCTCTGGACACAAGCCGGACCAGCCCAAAAACCATTCCATCAAAGAGGAATTGGAACAAAACACCACCTCCCACCAACCCATGCAAATGGTCCATAAATTCCAAGTCCAAGGACAGTGCAGGAAAATATGATTTATAGTCTCAAGCTCATTTGTGCAAAAAAGGCAAAGAAAAGAGGAAGAGGGAACTGCAACACCAAACCTCTGCAGAACTTGACCCACCATAACCCTTCCTCTTAAGGCTTGCCAAATGAAAATTTCAACTTTGGGAGGACATAAACCTTACCAAACAGCCTGAGATGCTGAGAAAAATCTTGAGAGGGAGATTCTAAACAAAGACGAAAAGAACCTACAGTAAACTTACCATCCGGGCGATATGACCAAACCAGAGTATCAAAAGCAGACCTCCTAACCTTCACATTATCGAGCAAGCTCATAAGAATATCCCATTGCCTTCTCTCCCAGTCAAAAATGGGCCTGCGCAGGTCAATCTCCCATCTCCAATGACACCCATGCCAAGACCCAAAATCCTGGATGACCCCAGATTTTTTTGTTGCAAGAGCAAAAATACGAGGGCATGCCAGCCTTAAGTTCGCTATATCACCACCAGGAAGATCCCAGAATTCAACTCTAGCCCCATCGCCAATCACCACCTTTATACCTTCCTTAAGAGCTTTAGAGACAAGAGTATTTCCTTCATAAAGGCTAGCAATAGCAGAAGCAAAATAGGAGGAGCCGGCAGGGACCTTCCAGTTCCACTCCAACCTGTTAAAAGGAACCCCATAACGGGCACAAATAACCTTCCTCCACAACGCATTTTCCTCCACTCCGAAGCGCCAAATCCATTTAGCAAGAAAGCTCCTATTTTTGTCCAGCATTTCACCAATACCTAAGCCCCCATATTTCTTACTAAGACACAGAGTATCCCAATCTACAGCATGTATTTTTCTTTTCTCCAGGCCATCCCCCCAAAAGAAAGATCTTTGAAGCTTCTCAATGTCATTGGCAACCCCAGTAGGAACTTTAAAGACCGAAAAGAAATAAGAAGGTAAACTTGCTAGGGCTGACTTGATGAGAACTAATCTCCCACCTTTACTAATAAACTTACGTTTCCATGGAGCCAATCTTCTGAATTCTATTCATTAAAGGCTCCCAAAAATTTTTTAGTCGAGATTTAGCTCCCAAAAATTTTTTTAGTCGAGATTTCCAAAAATCTTGTTGACTTTTTTTAAGAAAAAAAAAATGTTTTTGGAAAAAAAAAGTTTTACTCGAAAACACAATTTATACTTGTTTTTGGAAGCCTTAGTCATCCTGACACATCAGCATAAAAATCAGAATTCACTGAACCAGGTCCCCACATCATCAAACCATACCAAATTAACAAGGTGCATGAAGCAGCGACGAGCTCAAAGACAGAAAGCAAGTCGCCCACTTAGATCCAGTTCGCCAAAGTAGTCCTAGGAGGTGGAACACGAAATATCCCCGAGATCCATAAATCCGGATTATTTGCATCTCCCGTGAAATTTGGGCCTATAACCAGACAGACAATCACCACTAATTAAGCAATTGACGAATCAGATAATAAACTCAAAGATCCAAAAGATAATCCATACAAGGAAAATAGATTCCCAAAAATACGGGTGAATCACTAAGATAACATCTCCTTAAAGCCTTTGTTTGCACGGCAGGGATTAGGGCAATGCTTTAGTTCCTATATAAATACACGTAATAAGCAAGGGCTAAGGAGAGAGCAATAAGGCGATACATGCATCATTAGAGAGATACTTTCTATAACTTGTGATCTTTTTCTAAACATAGTGAACATCCTCTTTTCCCGTCGCTACGATGACTGTGGTTTTTCCCTACCTTAGGATTTTCCACGTAAAAACTCTGGTGTTATTTATTGTTTTTATTTACTTTCTCCATTACATACACTACAAAAAAAAAAAAAAAAAAAAAAAAAAAAAAAAAAAAAAAAAAAAAAAAAAAGGCATATCAGTGACGAACTATTTTCGATGGCACTAATTGCCGTCGGAAAAGGCACCATTTCCGATGGCTATTTCAGTGCCGTTGGAAATGAGTAAAAATATGATACCACATTTCTGACGGCATAAATACCATCGGAAATAGTTTTTGTTCCGTCGGAAATGAGGAAAAAATAATACATTATTTCCGACGGCCTAAATATCATCGGAAATAATTTTTGTTCCATTGGAAATGAGGAAAAAGTAATATATTTTTTCCGACGGCATTTAGGCGTCGGAAAAGACCATTTTTTTTGTAGTGATATCACACACACGCATCAAGGTGGTGCTTTGATTATAGGTTTCTTAGTTGATCCAAGTATCAACTCATGTTATTGTTGACTAGACCATCCAAAAATCATCGTCAACAATACTCTTTTAAAAATATATATAATTTGTGTTGTCACTTATTTCATTCAATATTTATTATAATAGGGAAAAATTGATTGTAATATATATATATATATATATCTTATAGTTTTTAGGGTTAATTGCGTAAACATGCCAGCTTGTATTATTCATGTATGGTAAAATATTCAATAAATGCTATTAATTACATGCAGACCCCTGACGTTAGTTAACCACTATTATTTTTAGAGAGTTTCTCCTTACAATCCATAAATTATCTATTCACATTTTAATTTAATTTTTTTATTAATGACAATTTTAACCTAAATTAAAATTACTAAACAAGACAAAAAATTTTAAAGACATTCCAAACTAATTAAATTATTTTTTAAAAAAAAAATCTCTCTCCTAAATCATTAGATTAAATATCACATATTAAACTCTCCCTCCTAAATCTGTTATTACCATTTTAAACACCCTCTCCTAATTAATCTTTCTCCATTTTTCAAAAAATATATATATATCATATTTCTATACTTTCACGATCAATCTTTTATTAATAGTTAAAGAAAAAAAAAACTTATGAATATTTTAGTTTTTTACTAACAGAATATATATATATATTAAAAAGTCAATTTTCAAAAAATATATATATATATGAAAGCTTGAATTGTTTCAATTAGATTCGATTAAACTCAGAATTTCTAAGACTAATAAAAGAATTAAAGTTCTATAGACAATCACATACCTATATACAAGAGTAACAAAAATCATTTTCATATTTCAAAAACAGGGTACTTGTTTTTATTATTATTATTATTATTATTATTTTAATATATAGGTACATATGGTTCCTAAAAATCAAGCTTATTAGTAAGTTTTTTTTTTAACTGTTAGTTTTGCTTGAGAAAGAATGGAGATAGAAAATTAAAGAGATATGTATCAGAGAAGAGAGTTTAATATGGTAATTAAAAATTTAGGAGAGAGTATTTAATATGTAATAATTAATTTAATGATTTATGAGAGATAATTTATTTTTTTAATAATTTAATTCAGAAAAGATAAAAAGGATAATCTTGTAACAAAATGAAGTATCTTTAGAATTTTTTAAAATTTAAATTTTAAGAATAGAGTGTTTTTAGAAAAGAAGTGTAAAAAGAAAAAATTGAATTGTCTAAATAAGCTCTCTTATTTTTAACCCTTGACCAAGTTAAGTACAAGAAAGGTCTACAATGCCCCTGAATTTAATTATTGTTGGCGTGATATGAGTACATGACATCTGTGACAGATTATCCTTTTAAAACGAATCATTGGTTCCATACAGTTATAAAGTATAAAACCATGGCCTATTTTTTATTTTTTTATTATTGAAAGATAAAGGCAATGTTCTCGTGCTGTTTCAAATACAAAGTTCAAAACATATATCAAGTTTTCATGGTTTAATTAAAAATATTTCACTAATGCTAGATATCCCAAAAATTTAATCCAAATTTCAATCCAAATGATGTGACAAATGGTTTTTTCATTGACCACATCATCACATGTTGTATGTGGTGATGACAAATCATTTGCCACATCATCTGGGTTGAAATTTAAGTTAATTATTTGGACTATATTGCATTACTCAAAAATATTTACCTTTAACCAAAAAAAAAAAAAAAAAAAAAAAACCATTTACAAGCTAGTATTGATGTATGGAGGGCTGGAGGCTTCACATACAGATAGCACATAGCAATGTACTGAATGGAGAATTAATTAAATTTAAGAAAAGAAGATACAATTGCTGTAGAAGAGTAGCATTGGGGATTTCCGAATCAAAATTGTTCATTATAAATTGTATTTCTATTGTGATGGGAAATTGCACCAAAAAAAAAGGATCCTAAAAATACAAACAACAATCTTTCATGGAACAAAAGTCATTATTTTAGAGCTGATATCGAATAAAAAAACGCAGAAAAATTAAAAAATAAATAAGAAATTGTCATACAAGCCCCCAAAATCTGAAATGGTTGTTAGATGAATATGTGAGTGATTCAACATAGATGGGACTGGGTAAGTGATGTGTCTAAGAAGCCACCCATTATTTAATTATTTTGTCTATTTTCAAACCCACAAGGACTATTTTACCCTCCATTAATTTGGTCAATGGTTAAAACTAACAGTGGTTTTCTAACACCATGGGGTCTGTGTGTAATTAATGATATTTGTTGAATATTTTACCATAAAGGAAAACACAAGGTAAGTTTATGCCCATAGTTTTTAAGTAGGGTTGCTGAAATAAGTGGCAATATATATATATATATATATATATATATTAAAGGAGTATAATTGATATTATGGGTAACAAGAGAGTTAAACTTGTAGTAAAAAAAATTCAGAAACTTTTTTTTATTTATTAAAAAAAAAAAGAGAAAAAATGATTTATGGAAAGAGTGGGTTGGGAGAGTGTATGCAGCGAGAAAATATTGTGTGAGACAGTCTCACGGTCAGTTGGTGAGACCGTCCAATCATGTTGTCCATTTTATCTTGGAAATGTAAAATTAAAACTTAAAATATTAAAATTATAAAAAATTAGACAACTTGATTGGATGGTCTCAACTTCTGACGGTGAGACCGTCCTACACAAGATTTTCTCATCTGCAGCGTCCCTCTTTGTACCAAGTACCAACTGTAAATATATAATTTATATTGTCACTTATTTCATTCTATATTTATTATAAATATTGAATGAAATAAGTGATAATATAAATTATATATATTTTAAAGAGAGTATAAATAATGTTTTGGAGTAAATTTTTTTTTTTCCAAAAACGTTTTTTTTTTTTTTTCTTTCATAAAAAAAAGTCAAAAGGACTTTTAGAAAGGATCAGATGGGAGAGACAACATATTATATTTTGTAAGAAGAGAATGGTAATTTGGGAAGGGAATAATTGGTTTGAGTGGTCAGTAAGATGAACAAACAATACATTCATTATGGCTCAAACTTTTATAGAAAAAAAAGGAAAAGTTGACATGTGTCGACATAAGAAGAAAGAATGGGTTGGGAGAGTATACATTTTTTCTCTGGTAGGCATATAACTGTGAGGATGCTTATAGCACACTTATCCACCTCGTCATTTTTTGCCATGTAAACATTATTTGACCAAATTGTATTGCTTTTTCTAGCAAAAAGTGATGAGGTGAATAAGTGTGTTATAAGTATGCTCACAATTATATGTCTACCAGAGAAAAACTCGGAGAGTGTATGTAAGCATCCATGTGGTACAAATAAACGTGATGTGATTTGTAAGGATTCCCGTTTTGTTGATTGGCTTATTTCGTGGACAAACCACGTGTTGGGGATTGTATGTAAGGGTAGCTTAAGTGATAGATATTCAAGCTCAAGACCCTCTCATGTCCTCAAGGTTGATAAGCACCAAAGGTAATCTCTATGTGCTTACTTGTCTTGAAGAGATAGTTGCACACAATCACAACTCATGCATATGTTTAATCATTGTATGTTGTGTGTCTTTTATGTGTGCTTTAATGCTCATTAACATCTCTTCTTGCATGTTTGTTTGATTGCATCTTGCATTGCCCATTGCCATGACATGTTTAGAACTAGGTTGCATTATGTAAAAGTATGGGCGCTGTTCACCCGCCCTACAGGCGCCTTATGAACAGCGGTGCCACTGGTGATGTTTTTCACACCTGATGGTCCGCCCAAAAATCGCCCTACGAACAGCGGGTGAAGGGCGGTTCTCCAGACCCGAGAGCAACCGCCCCTAGGTCGCCTGGAATCCGCCCTACGTAGGGCGGTCACGAAGAACATGTTCTTCACAATCCCAGGTGAACCGCTGTACACCCGCCCTACATACAGCGGGTGAACAGCGGCCAAGGCAAATTCTGGCCAACTTATCAAAACGACCTCACTTCAATTTGGCCCCCTATATATATATACCTCTTTGACTTTAGGTCAATCAAGTGAGTTGATTTTCTGATTTCATACTTAGAACATTTTTCAAGAGAAGAAAAATACAAAGAACTCACCTTTAACCACTCAAATCAAATCCCTTTTGTATCATATTTCATATTGCATCTTCTATTACTATATAGAATGCATCCATGATTGGATTTGCATCATCACAACTTGCTTGGTAAGATTTTGATTAAGTTCATCTTATTTGATTATTTTTATTATCAAGCTATTCTCTTTAATTTACTTGTATGTTTTGATCATATGATAAATACAAGATTAGAGAATTAATTGTGATGAATTGATTGAGTGTTGTATTGTGATAGCTAATTAGGTTTTTGATTAATCTTGATTAGCTAAGCTATTTTGACATGTCATTTAGCATTTGATATCTAGGTTTGATTTAATTGAATATATCATCATCCTAGATAAGCATCTAAGGTTCCCTAGCCTTGTTTGTTATTTGAATATTCATACATATTCACATAGGTTGCATAATCTCTTCTTAGAGAATTAAGACTTTGAGGCTAAGAGTGCTTAGGCCTCAAGCAAATTGGAATAGGGTTGCTAATAAAGGCCCGCAGGGTAGAAGTGAGGGGTTACAGACCGGATTGTTAGACGAGGTCTACATAGGTTGTAAACTTCATTTCAATTAGTGATTTCGAGTTCCGAGTGTGGCGCACTATACAGCCCGTGGTTTTTCCCAGTGGTTGGGTTTCCACGTATACATCAAGTGTCATTTAAATTCCGCACTATATTACACTTGCTTGAATTTTTGACTAGTAGGGTCATTTTCGTAATATTGACTTGTATGCGAAAATTGGGTAATAATAGCTAAAATCTATTCACCCCCCCTCTAGATTAATATTGAACACGCCTCTAGGACTTTTCATGATTATTACTAATTTGGGAGTTGGGAGAGAAGTTACGAACTCCAACCCATGATTTCATAGACGTGCATTAAAATATGCATAAATCATTATGATTATATATATATATATATATGGTGGTTCTCTAGTAAAGACATCCAACCACAGCCACACATTCATATTGGGTGTGAGTATTTGTTAATGTAGGGCTATGGGTCCACTGTGAATGTGTGGCTGTTGTTGGACGTCTTGAAATTATAAAGTCATGACGGTCCTAATTACAGAAGTATTATATATATATATATACACACGCACACATGGTCCCATTCACATCAGTGCACACTGATGTGACTACATCAGTACCAATGCATATGGACCACTGATTATGAGAAAGCTTTGACAAGTGCATACACTTTGAGTCAAAGTATGTAAATCTAATGGTCCACATCCAACGCATCGATGAAATTATATCAGTGCGCACTGACTTGAACATTTATATATATATATATATATATATGGAGGTTCTCCCATCAGTTTCAGGACGACCAACCACAACCACATGTTCAAATGTGTTCAAATGTTTGTTAAAAAAAAAAAATCATCATTTTATTTGAATATATGGTTGTGGTTAGTCGTCCTGAAATTATAATTTTAGGATGACCTGAATAGAGAAGGATCATATATATATATATAGGGTTAGGCTAAATCAACCTAAAAAGGTGACTTAAAAAACTCAACCACCCGTTGGCTCTTAATCAAAGAGTCATAAATGCATTCAAATCTCAACCATTGGATTAAGAGACAAAGGATGGTTGAGATCTTTAAGTCACCTTTTAAAGTTGATTTAGCCTAACCCATGTATATATATATATATATATACAGTCTTTCTATTATTAGTTCGAACTGATACAAAATATATCAATTCCTTGCATATGGGTCATCGGATTTAAAAGATGCTTTGACAAGTGCATGCAGCCAAGTCAAAGTATTTAAATCCAATGACCCATATACAAGGAACTGATATATCTTTTGTCAGTTCGAACTGATAATAGAAAAATTATATATATATATATATATTGTATTTTGTTCAAATATCCGTAACGTATAATGTCGCGTTACATGTGTATTGGAATGTGTATGTCTTGCACATACCAATTCCAACCATACAACGTAATCCCTGAACAAGTGAAGGACAAAATTGAACTCTCAAGGTCCCAGTAACCATACAACGTAATCAATGCAAAAGACAAGCTATTAAATAAACTTTTAACAATGTATTTAAAACATAATAGGCTAATAGCATTCCCAACTAACCCTTACCCTACAAACGGGTCAAATATTTTCGTCAGCACAAGATACATCTCACCCAACCAACCATTTGTCGGGATAAATGACCTACTTCTTCGGCACAACTCCTCCAGCCCATGGAATTTCTGGCGGGTATCTTAAGCCCATGAAACTTCTTTTTTGTGTGGAAAAATAACTTGTGCCCAAGGAACTTAATATGGGTATCGGTATCAATATCGGGCTTTTAAATTTACGGATATTTCGGGGATATTATCGATATCGGTGGATATTCTGTAAAAAATGGAAAAAATGATGGATATTTACATCTAAAGTTAGATTTTTTTGTTAAATTTTAGGACAAGCTTAAACAAGTAATTATACATCAAATGAATTATATTTCAATGATAAATTAACATAGTTATGAGTTTATTATAAATTATGACATAGATAGAGTATGTATATAGTTTTTAAAATTGAGTATTTATTAAAATAATATTTTGTTTCACTTTTATAATATTATATACAATATAAAGAGATTAAATATTTAATAAACAAAATTATCATTAAAATATATATAGGGTTCCACACTTCCAAGATTCTATCATAAACCATAATTCATACATAATAAATTAATAAATACATTGCGTGTCTGAAATTTAAAACCAAAACGAATTCCTTATTGGTTCAAATACATAAGATACATTTCTATCTTGATTTGAACAATAAATTTTCCAAGAAAACATGATTGCTTAGTTTTCAATATAGTTATTAATATGTCACACGTATGTTACTTGATCTCTTCTAACTAATCCATGCATTGGGTAGTTTGGATTTACCCAACTTGGTGGATATTGCTGATCTGCATGCATAGGTATTGCATATGGCGTTTGTGGAGAAGGATAATCAAATATATTGCGGCCATCATGACTGCCATAATATAGTACATTAGAACCTGACATTGTCTGCGAATCAACCAAAGAACTACTTTCTGTGATACTCATTGAGGAGAGAGTCATATTCAAAGAATTTTCATCAATTTGACTTGTTCCTCAATGTTGTCTACCACGATTTTAATCAAAATTACCTGTATAAGCATCCCAACCCGCCGTACTAACATTCCAACCTGTTGCACCAACATCCCAACCTCCAGCACGAACATCCCAACTTGTTGCACCAGCATTCCAACCTCCTACACTAGAATCCCAACCTCTTGCCATCCCCATCATCTCCATCATCTTTTCCTCCACTATTTACATTAGAGGTATGTTGGTCATTGGAAGAGCTGGTAACAATAACTCCACGATCTACACCAACTTCTTCTCTAATCACTTGTTCAACATTTATTCCCATGTCTCGAGCATGAGAAGCAATATGTGAATCAAGATTTCCCTCGTCATCATCCAAGGAGGCAGGTCTAACCCAATTAAAAATAGGATTCTCATTATTGTTTCCTGCTTCAGCAGCTACTTGAAGTAGATCCATAAAATTAGTTTCATTTATTTTATGGGTTCTTAGATTCCCATAAAAATAATTGAGTTTCTTTCGATTCTCTACTCAAAAGAAATAATTGTGGGTTTTTACACGTTTTGCACAAATAATTTTGAGATTCTTTTATTTGGAATGTCGGCACAAAGTTACAAAAAAATCAATTCTACATATTTATAAATTGATTGGTACATATTTTATATTATTTGGAATTAGTTTTACACATTTGAGTCACAAACAATTTTTTTTTGCTTTTCAGATTGCTTTTACAAAATTTTACATATTTTACACGTCCACTCTTCGGTTCTTTCTCCAATTTTACTTCAAGTCCTCAATAATTTTACTATTGACGATTATGTTGGAAATTTTTATAAATTTGTTAATGCTTCTTCTAAAATAATTTTCAATATAAATTATTTTAACAATAATTTAATTTTTTAGGATTAAAAAATATATTTGAATAATATGCAAAATATCCATGGACTTTCAAGGTGATATTTGTGAAGTTTCGGGAATTTCGGGAATTTCAGGATATTTCGAGAATGTCAGGAGATTTTTACGGATATTTCGAAATTAGCCGAATATTCTGTAGGATATTGGATATTTACCTGTTTCGATATCGGTCCCTCCAAAATACGGATATATCTGTGGATATTTCAGTTTATCCATCGATTTTAAGTTCCATGCTTGTGCCTACAAATCAACCTTTGTTGCCTAAACTTAAAAAATTGTATATATAAATATGAGTAATGCTAGAGGACTCAAAAAAGTGACCCAAATTCTGGACCCAAAACTATGTGGCAACATCATATGGGATCTTTGGGAAGAGTGACATGGGCCCATGTTGTGTGTGATGTTGCCACATAGGTTTGGGTCCAAAATTTGGGTCACTCTTTTTGGGTCTAGCATTATTGTATATATATATGGTATTTTGTTCAAATATCCGTAACGTACAATGTCTTGTTACATGTGTATTGGAATGTGTATGTCTTGCACGTACCAGTTCCATCCATACAACGAAATCTATGAACAAGTGAAGGACAAAATTGAACTCTCAAGGTCCCAGTAACCATACAACGTAATCAATGCAAAAGACAAGCTATTAAATAAACTTTTAACAATGTATCTAAAACATAATAGGCTAATAGCATTCCCAACTAAACCTTACCCTACAAACGGGTCAAATATTTTCGTCAACTCAAGATACATCTCACCCAACCAACCATTTGTCGGGATAAATGACCTACTTCTTCGGCACAACTCCTCCCGCCCATGGAATTTCTGGCGGGTATCTTAAGCCCACGAAATTTCTTTTTTGTGTGGAAAAATAACTTGTGCCCAAGGAACTTAATATCAGTATCGGTATCAATATCGGGCTTCTAAATTTATGGATATTTCGGGGATATTATCGATATCGGTGGATATTCTGTCAAAAATTGAAAAAATGATGGATATTTACATCTAAAGTTAGATTTTTTTTGTGAAATTTTAGGACAAGCTTAAACAAGTAATTATACATCAAATGAATTATATTTCAACGATAAATTAGTATAGTTATGAGTTTATTATAAAATAAAACATAGATAGAGTATGTATATAGTTTTTAAAATTGAGTATTTAATAAAATAATATTTTGTTTCACTTTTATAATATTATATACAATATAAAGAGATTAAATATTTAATAAACAAAATTATCATTAAAATATATATATGGTTCCACACTTCCAAGATTCTATCATAGATCATAATTCATACATAATAAATTAATAAATACATTGCGTGTCTGAAATTTAAAACCAAAACAAATTCCTTGTTGGTTCAAATACATAAGATACATTTCTATCTTGATTCGAACAATAATTTTTTTCCCAAGAAAACATGCTTGCTTAGTTTTGAATATAGTTATTAATATGCCACACGTATATTGCTTGATCTCTTCTAACTAATCCATGCATTGGGTAGTTTGGATTTACCCAACTTGGTGGATATTGCTAATCTACATGCAAAGGTATTGCATATGGCGTTTGTGGAGAAGGATAATCAATTATATTACGGCCATCATGACTACCATAATATGGTACATGAGAACCTGACATTGTCTACGAATCACCCAAAGAACTATTTTTTGTGTTTATACTCATTGAGGAGAGAGTCATATTCAAAGAATTTGACTTGTTCCTCCATGTTGTCTACCACGATTTGATCAAAATTACCTGCAGGAGCATCCTAACCCACTGCACTAGCATTCCAACCTGTTGCACCAGCATCCCAACCTCCAGCACGAACATCCCAACTTGTTGCACCAGCAATCCAACCACCTACACTATAATCCCAACCTCTTGCCATCCCCATCATCTCCATCATCTTTTCCTCCACTATTTACATCAGAGGTATGTTGGTCATTGGAAGAGCTGGTAACAATAACTCCACGATCTACACCAACTTCTTCTCTAATCACTTGTTCAACATTTATTCCCATGTCTCGAGCATGAGAAGCAATATGTGAATCAAGATTTCCCTCGTCATCATCCAAGGAGGCAGGTCAAACCCAATTAAAAATAGGATTCTCATTATTGTTTCCTGCTTCTGCAGCTACTTGAAGTAGATCCATAAAATCAGTTTCATTTACTTTATGGGTTCTTAGATTCCCATAAAATTAATTGAGTTTCTTTAGATTCTCTACTCAAAAGAAATAATTGTGGGTTTTTACAAGTTTTGCACAAATAATTTTGAGATTTTTTTATTTGAAATGTCGGCACAAAGTTACAAAAAAAATCAATTCTACATATTTATAAATTGATTGGTACATATTTAATATTATTTGTAATTAGTTTTACACATTTGAGTCACAAACAATTTTTTTTTTCTTTTCAGATAGCTTTTACAAAATTTTACATATTTTACACGTCCACTCTTCGGTTCTTTATCCAATTTTACTTCAAGTCCTCAATAATTTTACTATTGACGATTATGTTGGAAATTTTTATAAATTTGTTAATGCTTCTTCTAAAATAATTTTCAAAATAAATTATTTTAACAATAATTTAATTGTTTAGGATTAAAAAATATATTGAATAATATGCAAAATATCCATGGACTTTCAAGGTGATATTCGTGAAATTTCAGGAATTTCGGGAATTTCAGGATATTTCGAGAATATTAGAAGATTTTTACGGATATTTCGAAATCGGCCGAATATTCTGTAGGATATTGGATATTTACATGTTTCAATATCGGTCCCTCCAAAATACGGATATATCGGTGGATATTTCGGTATATCTATCGATTTTAAGTTCCCTGCTTGTGCCTACAAATCAACCTTTGTTGCCTAAACTTAAAAAATTGTATATATATATATATATATATACAGTATTTTGTTCAAATATCCGTAACGTATAATGTCGCGTTACATGTGTATTGGAATGTGTACGTCTTGCACGTACCAATTCCAACCATACAACGTAATCCATGAACAAGTGAAGGACAAAATTGAACTCTCAAGGTCCCAGTAACCATACAACGTAATCAATGCTAAAGACAAGCTATAAAATAAACTTTTAACAATGTATTTAAAACATAATAGGCTAATAGCATTCCCAACTAACCCTTACCCTACAAACGGGTCAAATATTTTCATCATCACAAGATACATCTCACCCAACCAACCATTTGTCGGGATAAATGACCTACTTCTTCGGCACAACTCCTCCCGCCCATGGAATTTCTAGCGGGTATCTTAAGCCCACGAAACTTCTTTTTTGTGTGGAAAAATAACTTGTGCCCAAGAAACTTAATATCGGTATCGGTATCAATATCGCGCTTCTAAATTTACGGATATTTCGGGGATATTATCGATATCGGTGGATATTTTGTAAAAAATGGAAAAAATGATGGATATTTACATCTAAAGTTAGATTTTTTTTGATAAATTTTAGGACAAGCTTAAACAAGTAATTATACATGAAATGAATTATATTTCAACGATAAATTAGCATAGTTATGAGTTTATTATAAATTATAACATAGATAGAGTATGTATATAGTTTTTAAAATTGAGTATTTATTAGAATAATATTTTGTTTCACTTTTATAAAATTATATACATTATAAAGAGATTAAATATTTAATAAACAAAATTATCATTACAATATATATATGGTTCCACACTTCTAAGATTCTATCATAAATCATAATTCATACATAATAAATTAATAAATACATTTCGTGTCTGAAATTTAAAACCAAAACGAACTCCTTGTTGGTTCAAATACATAAGATACATTTCTATCTTGATTCGAACAATAATTTTTTTTCCAAGAAAATATGCTTGCTTAGTTTTCAATATAGTTTTTTTTTTGTTTTTTTTTTTTTTTTTTTAAATCAGCTGATTTTTCAATATGCTTGCTTAATTTTCAATATAGTTATAAATATGCCACACGTATGTTGCTTGATCTCTTCTAACTAATCCATGCATTGGGTAGTTTGGATTTACCCAACTTGGTGGATATTGCTGATCTGGATGCATAGGTATTGCATATGGCGTTTGTGGAGAAGGATAATCAAATATATTGCGGCCATCATAACTACCATAATTTGGTACATGAGAACCTAACATTGTCTGCGAATCACCCAAAGAACTATTTTCTGTGTTTATACTCATTGAGGAGAGTGTCATATTCAAAGAATTTTCATCAATTTGACTTGTTCTTCCATGTTGTCTACCACGATTTTGATCAAAATTACCTGCATGAGCATCCTAACCCGCCGCACTAGCATTCTAACCTGTTGCACCAGAATCCCAACCTCCAGCAAGAACATCCCAACATGTCGCACCAGCATTCCAACCTCCTATACTAGAATCGCAACCTCTTGCCATCCCCATCATCTCCATCATCTTTTCCTCCATTATTTACATCAGAGGTATGTTGGTCATTGGAAGAGCTGGTAACAATAACTCCATGATCTACACCAACTTCTTCTCTAATCACTTGTTCAACATTTATTCCCATGTCTCGAGCATGAGAAGCAGTATGTGAATCAAGATTTCCCTCGTCACCATCCAAGGAGGTAGGTCTAACCCAATTAAAAATAAGATTCTCATTATTGTTTCCTGCTTCAGCAGCTACTTGAAGTAGATCCATAAAATCAGTTTCATTTACTTTATGGGTTCTTAGATTCCCATAAAAATAATTGAGTTTCTTTAGATTCTCTACTCAAAAGAAATAATTGTGGGTTTTTACACGTTTTGCACAAATAATTTTGAGGTTCTTTTATTTGGAACGTCGACACAAAGTTACAAAAAAATCAATTCTACATATTTATAAATTGATTGGTACATATTTAATATTATTTGTAATTAGTTTTACACATTTGGGTCACAAACAATTTTTTTTTCTTTTCAGATTCCTTTTATAAAATTTTACATATTTTACACGTCCACTCTTCGGTTCTTTATCCAATTTTACTTCAAGTCCTCAAAAATTTTACTATTGATGATTATGTTGGAAATTTTTATAAATTTGTTAATGCTTCTTTTAAAATAATTTTCAATATAAATTATTTTAACAATAATTTAATTGTTTAGGATTAAAAAATATATTTGAATAATATGCAAAATATCCATGGACTTTCAAGGTGATATTTGTGAAATTTTGGGAATTTCGGGAATTTCAGGATATTTCGAGAATATCGGGAGATTTTTACGAATATTTTGAAATCAGCCGAATATTCTGCAGGATATTGGATATTTACCTGTTTCAATATCGGTCCCTCAAAAATACGGATATATCGGTGGATATTTCGGTATATGTATCGATTTTAAGTTCCTTGCTTGTGCCTACAAACCAACCTTTGTTGCCTAAACTTAAAAAATTGTATATATATATATATATATATACAGTATTTTGTTCAAATATCCGTAACGTATAATGTCGCGTTACATGTGTATTGGAATGTGTACGTCTTGCACGTACCAATTCCAACCATACAACGTAATCCATGAACAAGTGAAGGACAAAATTGAACTCTCAAGGTCCCAGTAACCATACAACGTAATCAATGCAAAAGACAAGCTATTAAATAAACTTTTAACAATGTATTTAAAACATAATAGGCTAATAGCATTCCCAACTAACCCTTACCCTACAAACGGGTCAAATATTTTCGTCAGCACAAGATACATCTCACCCAACCAACCATTTGTCGGGATAAATGACCTACTTCTTCGGCACAACTCCTCCCGCCCATGGAATTTTTGGCGGGTATCTTAAGCCCACGAAACTTCTTTTTTGTGTGGAAAAATAACTTGTGCCCAAGGAACTTAATATCGGTTTCGGTATCAATATCGGGCTTCTAAATTTACGGATAAATCGGGGATATTATCGATATCGGTGGATATTCTGTCAAAAATGGAAAAAATGATAGATATTTACATCTAAAGTTAGATTTTTTTTGTTAAATTTTAGGACAAGCTTAAACAAGTAATTATACATCAAATGAATTATATTTCAACGATAAATTAGCATAGTTATGAGTTTATTATAAATTATAACATAGATAGAGTATGTATATAGTTTTTAAAACTGAGTATTTATTAGAATAATATTTTGTTTCACTTTTATAAAATTATATACATTATAAAGAGATTAAATATTTAATACACAAAATTATCATTAAAATATATATATGGTTCCACACTTCCAAGATTCTATCATAAATAATAATTCATACATAATAAATTAATAAATACATTGCGTGTCTGAAATTTAAAACCAAAACGAATTCCTTGTTGGTTCAAATACATAAGATACATTTCTATCTTGATTCGAACAATAATTTTTTTTTCCAAGAAAATATGCTTGCTTAGTTTTCAATATATTTTTTTTAATCAACTGAATTTTCAACATGCTTGCTTAGTTTTCAATATAGTTATTAATATGCTACACGTATGCTGCTTGATCTCTTCTAACTAATCCATGCATTGGGTAGTTTGGATTTACCCAACTTGGTGGATATTGCTGATCTGCATGCATAGGTATTGCATATGGCGTTTGTGGAGAAGGATAATCAAATATATTGCGGCCACCATGACTACCATAATATCGTACATGAGAACCTGACATTGTCTGCGAATCAACCAAAGAACTATTTTCTGTGTTTAAACTCATTGAGGAGAGAGTCATATTCAAAGAATTTTCATCAATTTGACTTGTTCCTCCATGTTGTCTACCACGATTTTAATCAAAATTACCTGCATAAGCATCCCAACCCGCCATACTAACATTCCAACCTGTTGCACCAACATCCCAACCTCCAGCATGAACATCCCAACTTGTTGCACCAGCATTCCAACCTCCTACACTAGAATACCAACCTCTTGCCATCCCCATCATCTCTATCATCTTTTCCTCCACTATTTACATCAGAGGTATGTTGGTCATTGGAAGAGCTGGTAACAATAACTCCACGATCTACACCAACATCTTCTCTAATCACTTGTTCAACATTTATTCCCATGTCTCGAGCATGAGAAGCAATATGTGAATCAAGATTTCCCTCGTCATCATCCAAGGAGGCAGGTCTAACCCAATTAAAAATAGGATTCTCATTATTATTTCCTGCTTCAGCAGCTACTTGAAGTAGATCCATAAAATTAGTTTCATTTACTTTATGGGTTTTTAGAATCCCATAAAAATAATTGAGTTTCTTTAGATTCTCTACTCAAAAGAAATAATTGTGGGTTTTTACAAGTTTTGCACAAACAATTTTGAGATTCTTTTATTTGGAATGTCGGCACAAAGTTACAAAAAAATCAATTCTACATATTTATAAATTGATTGGTACATATTTTATATTATTTGGAATTAGTTTTACACATTTGAGTCACGAACAATTTTTTTTTTGCTTTTCAGATTGCTTTTACAAAATTTTGCACATTTTACACGTCCACTCTTCAGTTCTTTATCCAATTTTACTTCAAGTCCTCAAAAATTTTACTATTGACGATTATGTTGGAAATTTTTATAAATTTGTTAATGCTTCCTCTAAAATAATTTTCAATATAAAATATTTTAACAATAATTTAATTGTTTAGGATTAAAAAATATATTTGAATAATATGCAAAATATCCATGGACTTTCAAGGTGATATTCGTGAAATTTCAGGAATTTCGGGAATTTCAGGATATTTCGAGAATATCGGGAGATTTTTATGGATATTTGAAATCGGCTGAATATTCTGTAGGATATTGGATATTTACCTGTTTCGATATCGATCCCTCTAAAATACGGATATATCGGTGGATATTTCGGTTTATCTATCGATTTTAAGTTCCATGGTCACTATACATAACCTTATCGATATTTAATTGTGTCACTATACATATCCTTATCAATAATTAATTATTTAAATATTGTGTCAGTATACATAACCTTATCGATATTTAATTGTGTCACTATACATAACCTTATCGATAATTAATTTTTTAAATATTGCCACTATATACAAACCTAGTGACAGTTAACCATATGAAAATTATGTTTGTTTTACACAAATTTAGTGACAATTAACAAGAAGATAACAAGTTACAAATTCAATCAAAGTTAATATAATGGTCCATTCAATTGTTATTAACTACAATAAAACTTAAATACAAAAGTATAATAAGTAATTGATAATCAGAACTCAAGAAAGAAAGAAAAAGAAAAAAATTATATTACAAAATTGTTAGTATACATACACCAATTTGCTACAAATTTTGAAATAACGCATTACATCAATTAATCAATTATATCCGAATACCCTGATGAAGATTCTTAAAGCCTCAATACTAGAACGCTTTCGTAAATGAAAAGATCGGAATAAACTTTTCGCCCTAGATACAAACTGCAATAGATTAAAGTATATTATTAACACCTCAATAAGATATAATTTTGTTTTTTCAATGCTGCATCAAACAATTGGTTGTTCTATAAGAATCATTTAATCAAACAGTTAATATGCACATCAACTTATAAATATCATGTATTGTGGAAATCTAAAAACAAACAACTATAAATCATGAAATAATAATTATGGGTTCCTGAAAAAATTAAAAACAAATTAAAGTTAAGAATCATTCCTAAACACATATATATAATTCTATATATAACATACCTTGTTAAAAGAAACTTTCAATGTATGAAACTTGAATTTGAGATTCTAACCCTGAAAAACAAGTATAAGAAAACAAACCCTAAAAAAATTAAATCAAGAGAAGCTTACCTTTTCTATCAAGACAAAATTTTCTCTACAGTCTTGGTGACTTCTAAAGATGAAACACAATTTCAAACCTAAAAAGTGTTTTTAAGGAAAAGAGAAACTAAAGAAAAAAAATTTAAAATTAAGAAACATCCATAAACATATATATATATATATATATATATACATATATATAATTCTACATAAAAAAAAATATCTTATTCAAAGAAACTTTTATTATATGAAACTCGAATTTGAAATTCCGACCCTGAAAAACAAGTAAAAGATAACAAACCCTAAAAAAAAAAAGAAAAAAAAAGCTTACCTTTTTCTATCAAGGCAGAATTTTCTCTACAATCTTGATGACTTCTATGGATGAATCACAGTTTCAAACCTAAAACGTGTGTTTAAGGAAAAGAGAAAATAAAGAGAAAATCTAGATATGACAATGATAAAGAGAGAACCAAGAGACATGTGAAGATGGAATAAGGAAAAAAATAACAACACCACAATTGTGGTGTTTTTTTTTTCTTCCAAATAAAATAAAATTTATTGATTCTGATGCCTTTTAAAAACCTAATTATTTATAAAATAAAATCTTTCCTTTTTTATAGGGTAATTTTGTGACTAATTATATTATTTGTCACAAATTATCAAGTTTTTTTTAACTAATTGTGACAATTATTTTTTAAAAGTCTAAATTGAACAAAACATAATGACAAATAATATAATTTGTCAAAAAATAATACCTACTGTGATACATTTAAAATTTGTCACATAAAAATGTGTCACTATAGTTCACTTTTTTTGTAGTGGCTTTGAAATGATCAAAGCGTTTTTTTTAATGCTAGAAGTTATTTTGAAATTTTTTTTTGTTGTTTGGTAAAACTCAAATAAGCCTTTTTAATATATGAATTATCTTAATTACCTTTTAAAAAAGTCATTTTATATCTAATTGGAGAAGCCTAAAATTTGAGTTTTTCCAAAACGCTTTTTATGAGTTTCTGTCAAAAATGGAAAAAATGATAGTCATTTTATATCTAATTGGAGAAGCCTAAAATTTGAGTTTTTCCAAAATTTGAGTCATTTTTAAAACATATGAATTTCTCAACTACCCTTTATAAATTTTAGATATTCCACCATAACTCTCTCATTTTAAATACATTGTCAACACTTTTTTTGTAATTCACTCAACCAAAAGCTATTTCTAAAAATACATTGTCAACACCTTTTTTGTAATTTACATAACCAAAAGCCTTCTTTTTTTTCGTTAAAAGCTCTACTTATTAGAAGCTCTACTACAAAAAGATCTACTCTAGAAGCTCTACTTGAAAAGTCATACTAAACACACTCTTTTTTGTAATTTACACAACCAAAAGCCTCTTTTTTTTTTTTTTTTTTGTTAAAAGCTCTACTTATTAGAAGCTCTACTGTAAAAAGATCTACTCTAGCAGCTCTGCTTGAAAAGCCATACTAAACACACTCTTAGTCAAAAAGTATATGAATATTTTTTCTTTAGATAATTGCATTGGAGATCAAAATATGTATACGTTTAACATTTCCATCATCCGTAATTAACATGCAGACTGATGTCACACTATATCAAAGTCTGATCTCCATCAAGTTATCATCTTCTATAAAGAGTAAACATGAGCACATATGAGATCTCCCTAAGTGCTATGTATTAACAAGGAAGAAGAAGAGATACTAGAGTGATACTTACCATATGGATACGAATTCCAAAAAGAAAGGATCTGAATTAGCAAGCCCCAGTCCAAAAAAGGAAGGTGGTGGTTCAAAAAATAAGGGCTCCTCCATGGCTAAAGAAAACCCTTGTATGCTTCAGAATCCCAACAGTCAGAATAATAGTGCAACAGGGAAGATCCCAGAAAAACAAACACAAGCAGCCCCTAACAAGCAAGGGAACCAGAAGACAAGCCACCAGGCCAACCAAAGCAACAAACCCGAACAGAAAAATAAGGTGCCAGTTCGAGAGGAAAAAACAAAATCACAACAAGAAAAAAAAACATCTGGGACATCAGGCTCTACCTCAAACCCGCATATACCCATTCAGCTTGGAAAAGATGCATCAGATGAGATGAAGGATACTTATGGGGAACAACACTCAAAGCCACTGTCACCGCGTAAAGTCATTCAACACTCTGAGCCTGGACAAAGTACATCAATAGAGAATAAGAATGCTGTAGGGCAATCAACCACTCCCCCAAAGCAACTGCAACAGTGTAAACACAGGCAAGGCTCTGGAGAAGATACATCAACGGAGGCTAAGAAATTATCAACGGAGGCTAAGAAATTATATGGGCAACCAGTCTCTAAATAGGGCCAAGTATATGTAAGGCTCCTCAGAAATCTGGTGTCAAAGCCATAGCCACGGCCACAACCAACTATCCTCTGAAATCTGGCACCGATCTACTCAGAATTAAGTATTATGATTTGTGTGTGGTAAGTTTTTTTACATGTTTTTTTTTCAGATATCCTCAAGTATGATTCCTACGTCAAACTACGGTGTGTGATTCTGTGGGAATCAAATTAAAGTTGGTTTGAGAAGTTTCAGATTTTTGTAGCTCTCTATGTATGCAAGTATGCTTATGTAATGAATCATTTTCATCATTCTATGGGGAGATAATATATAAATAATTTCTTCTTCTTAAATACTCATTACGTACACAGCAGTAATTATATACATAAATAATGCATTTTCAGATATGGAATATATATATACATTGCTAGCTAGGATTAATTATTTCGTTTTTCGAAAAAGAAAGAAAAAACCTAGCTTTAATCTAGCCACCAGAAATGTTGTCGGTCAAGTGATGAATGGTTTGGTTAGAAAGTTTGTTGGTTCTGTTTCCGTGGAGATTGCCGAAGTGTTGGCTTTAGATTCTGGTATTCATTTATTTCTAAAGTTAAAATTGAAACTAACCATATAATTAGTGGAGTTTTTATTTTAACCAGTATTATTGTTTTTTGATTGTTTTTTACCAAACTTTTCACTGACGAGATAAAAATACCCTCAATGATTTCCGAAATAAAAATATTTTTGTAAAAAAAAAATACTCTTTACTTTTTTTATTGGAAGTCGGCGAGACCTCCAAGTGAGATCTTGCCGACCTCCAATGGAGATCGGACCTCCAATCTAAAAAAAAATGAAGAAGAAGAAGACGAAGAAGGAGAAGAAGAAGAATTCCCGATCTGGAAAAATTAAACACACCGGATTTCAATTTAACACATAAGTATTCTTCAATTAAACATATCAATCTTCAATTAAACACATCAGTTTTCTTCAATTAAACACACTACCTCTTTTTTGTTTTTTTTTTTTTGTAATTAAACGCACCGGTTTTCTTCAATTAAGCACACTACTGTTCTGACTTGTTTAATTGAAGAAGACCTGTGTGTTTAATTAAAGAAGATCAGTGTGTTTAATTGAAGACTGGTGTGTTTAATTTCCTCCTCCTCCTTTTTCTTCTTCTCACAATTTTTTATTTTTATTTTTTTTTTGGTGTGGAAAGTGACCTCCATTGGAGGTCTGGGCGACCTCCAATTGAGGTTTCGACCTCCATCGGAGGTTTGTAGACTCCATTGGAGGTGCTCCAATAATTTTTTTAAAAATAATAAAAAAGGTTTTTTTAAAAGAAAATTAGTTTTAAAAAATAAAAATAAATAGAAAAGGCAGGGGTAAATTTGTCTATTAAGTGGAAAGCTTAGTAAAAAAAATGAAAACACTAATTCCGGGTAAAAATAGAAACCCCCTTAATTTTTTGGTTAAGAAGTGTTATTTTCTCGTATTATTTCTATCTCTTTTGTACCTAGGCAGGCCAATGCCGTGGCACATGCCTTAACTGATCAATATGGGACTTCTGTTGCAGAATGCCGATGTTTCCATGCATTTGGTTGGAGGATCTCCCTCCTTGTTTTGCTTCCTGTTAGATGTTTCTCAAGCTTTGTAATGTTCGGTTTTTTAATAGTATTTTTCTTTTTCTTTTTTTCCTTTTCTTTTTCAAACAATGTCAACATTTGCTTTCAAGGGAATAACCTAATTAGTTTGGTATTTTGCAATATAACAAGAGAATATTATTTTTGAAAGGTTAAAATTAACTTATTAATTAATTCTATAAATTATATATGTTATGCAAAGTTGTTAAGTAGTTTAGGGGGGTGTATTGGGTCAAGATTTTATTAGACAATTTGGGGAAGTGAAAGTCCGGTGGTATTTGATTGAGACTTTTTAACAAGTTAGATAAGTCTGGTGATATTCAATCAAGACTTTTAAGATTTTTTTAAAAAGTTCATATTGTCTTGTGGTATTGGATCTAGACTTCTAAAAGGCAGCAAAGTGTCTGCTGGTATTGGATTGAGATCTAGATTTTTAGGATTTCATGACAAAATGGATTTTCTAGACTTTTTTGTGATATGTATAAATAACTTGAACCCAAAATTGTCTTGTCCTCTCCCTCAAAACTTTCTAGACTTTTTATTTGACTTTAGATATTTGGTGGGTGTATTGGTATATAATAAATTTGGCGGCCAAACATGCAAACTACACTTGAAAGTCAAGTACCAAATGACTGATAAAATGCTCTGTGAGTTAAAAATAGTTTTATGGTAGATTTCTATGATCCCACCACCACAACCGGTATCTAAAATTTTTAGGACCACTAGTAAAAATTGATCAAATGCTTTATCTACATCTATAAAAGGTGGATTTGGCAAAAAGTAAAGATAAAGAGGAAGTTATATATATATATATAAAGATTTTATATTATCAGTTCGTCCTGACAATAAATATATCTAGACGAAGAATGTGGACCACTAGATTTACATACTTTGACTCAAAGTGTATGTACTTGTCAAAACTTCTCCATAATCTGTGGTCCACATTCTTCGTCCTAGTGTATGTACTTGTCAAAACTTCTCCATAATCTGTGGTTCACATTCTTCGTCCTAATATATTTATTGTCAGGACGAACTGACAATAGAAAGATTGTATATATATATATACATACCTTATAAAAAGAGTCGGTCCATTACTGATAATATCGCCTTTTGTGTAGATTGAGTTCAAAGACAAAAGAATATGGTCACCATTTCTATTGATTTATTAGCTGAGCAAGTAAAACAAATATAGGCCTCGCACAAAACCATGCTTCTATAAAATTTATATACATGTTTTTTTTTTTTAAATCCGATAACGGAAGAGTATGTCGAAAACTGTCGAGAGCAAGCACTAGTTGACCGTTTGGTGTTTTTATAAAATATATATATATATATAATTAAATCTTATATATCAATATTTTTTGTTATTTACATTTATATTAAAATATTTCTTGTCATGTCCTGACCCTCCAAATTTAACTAATGCATGCATATATAGTCTGTATATCAACTCATCTCACCGAACTTGAATCATCTATCACTAACATGAAAGGGGGACATACATTATACACACCACTAGAGGAAAAAAAAAGAGATTAAAAGCAATGAATATTGGAGTTTGATAACATATGAATTAAGGAAGTCCAACAAGCCAAATGGAAATACTTCAATGTTCAAGCTATTTTTTTTTCGTTGTTTCATGTCATTTCTAGTTAGGTAGTGGGGGATGGGTTGTTGGTTATTATATTTATTTCATATAGTGACATTTTCTTCACCATATGAACCAACTGAAGATTATGTGTTGGTTGGTGGTATTTTAAAATCTTATTACTTCTCTTTATAGCTTATACATGTTTCTCATTCAATTTTTGTTGTTAAATGACTACCCTTAACAAGATTATAAAGCACTAGAACTTAGGGAGAAAATTGAATAGTACAATCGACTCTTGAAAGTCCATATTTTTAAAAGTCCAAAAAGTCTTGAAATAAAGTCTAGATAATCCTAATAGTCTATAAATAAAGTTCAAAGACTCTTTCAAAATCCTAAAAGTCTAGTCCATATAATCCTAATAATCCTAACAATCCTAATAATCCTAATAGTCTTGCAAATCCATAAAATCCTTACACCCCAAAATTGTCGATTAAAATCCCAATCAAATACACCCCCCTTATTTTTTATTTTATTTTTTTGAAAAAGTTAAGTTGTTTACTTATTTAATCTATTTTGAGTCTCTTGACAATAACTTTAAGAAGCACATCAATGTGATGATTACTCTTCTAAGTAATTTACAAAATTTCTTAGCTAGAATGACTCGGTTGACTCAAAATAGGTTAAGGATTACTGTAATATATTTAATTATCTAATCATATATAAGTATGTCTAAATTATATTGGAGATTTGTTGATGATAATTTAAACTTAAATTTATTATAGTCTCATCATGCACATTTTATAAACATGTATGGGAATTGAGAAGCTTTCTACTTCGGTGTCAGGTTCCATGATGGGCCTCATGGCAGTAGTTTAGATAATTTAAGGCATATTAATTTAACACAACATCCGAAAGCTAGTGCCCCATGAATGTTTTTCTTCTAATGAGGGCTCTCTCCGGATTCTGGTGAACGCATTGTAAGTAGACATAGCCGTTTTTTTCTTTTTTGGAACGGATTCTTTAACCTGGAACCTCAATAGATTCAGATGAAATCCCAAAAATTTGTTGAGAACTTAGCATCAATGACGATGAGGCTGTTTTTAATTTGAGGGGTCGGTTCGTGATGCCAGGGAACGAAAAGTGACAATATTAATTAAGTCTGGTTGGGAAGGTCTTGTCAACCAGTCAAGTTAACATGCAGGGAGGCTTTCAACTTTATCGACCTCATATGGAAAATCCTTCACGGGGTTGAAACATCAATAACGATCTTCTTATTTTAGAAGAACCAGTGGGGTTTCTCTTGTATGAAGTTTGCTACCGGAGACTGCCTGGGAAAATTCATTCGCTTGTGACTTGCGAGTCAATATTAATGTTTCTCAGCCTCTAAAGCGTTCATTGAAGCCTAGAAGGTTTCTTTGGATGGTGAGACTTGAGAGTCCATAAGGACCATAACTGTCATGTTACGATATGAATGCCTACCAAATTTTTGTGTTCAGTGCGGAAGGCGGGGACACAATGTCTCTCTGTGCTCTTAATTTTACTAAAAAGTACTGCTCAGGATTTGACTTTCAAGTGCCGTTCTGTCCAGGTTCGTCTTTGAGTAAACTGTTCGATCTTCACTAGTCTGAGGATAATTTGTCATTTTGTATTTAATATTAGGTAACATTAACATGTGTTTGCCCAGCTTAGAGCATCTCCAATAGTCTCCTTTGGAAACCCCCTTAAAGAAGAGTGAATGTTGTTGTAAGGGGCCATTAAATTAAATTAATTATGTGGAGCTCATTTAAGGAGGCTGAAGCTACACCATAGTAAAGGGAGTGAGCTCCACCAAAACACGTTTAAGGGAGCCATTAAGGGAAAGGAAATCATTTATTATAAAAATATATTTATTGTATTGATTGAGCGGTCCCATTCACATCAGATCATTAACAAATAAATAATCATCAATGACAACATAATTCAATAGGTATGTCTTCTTGTTTATATGTCTTGTGTATTCAGTCACACAGAGAAATCGTAAGGTTCGTCTTGATCGATTTCCTGTTGTCTGTTTTGCGCCTTTGTCCAATCATCAACATAAGCTTGCATCTGTATTGATTTTGGACTCAAAAGTGAATGTCTTGCGTCCAGAATATTCCCACCAGCGTTGAACTGTTGTTCCACTGCCATTGTCTGAACTGGTGTTGAAAGGAGTTTCACTAAACGGTTGACTAGACCTATGTTTCTTTCATGTATTATAAAGCTAGGAATGATAGATATCTTTGAACCAGCTTGAGGGGAGTGTGGAAATACATGTAATTAGGTTGTGGTTAGTAGTTATTAGTTTTAGCATTAGTAGCATTAATTGTAGTGGTTAGTAGTTAGTAGAAATAATTGTAGTGGTTAGTAGTTAGTAGGAATTATTTTGCAGTTGGATAAATAATTTTATTTATCTTTTAAAGAAACACACATTAGACAACACATTGGCCATGCACTTTATTGTTACCACAATTTATTTTTGAACGGCGAAAATTTATTCATAAAAAATCCAAGTAGGCCAATAAGAACATCAAGCACAAAGGCCAAGAGACCAAGACATCCAAAACAAGCCACAAAACCCAGAAACCCAACAAAAAGCCAACACAAGACCACACCAACCAACAAAAAGAGATACGACCCACCCATTAATTGTAGCATTAGTAGCATTAATTGTAGTGGTTAGTAGTTAGTAGGAATGATTTTGCAGTTGGATAAATAAATTTATTTATTTTTTTAAAGAAACACAGATTAGACAACATGTATGTGATGTTGTCAATAAAATTTCACAACATCAGGTGAATGTTGTCACAGCTGGACTGGATGACAATTTTTTTTGCATGTTGTTAAGCACATTAACAACATGAATTTTATGTTGTTAAACATTTGTTTTGTTGTAGTGAATCGACATGCATGCTCCGACTAGAGAAACACAGTGTGTATAATTAGTATGTGCAGGTAGACTTTTGGTCTCGATTCCAATTCCACCGGTTTCGATGATTCAGAACCCGTTTTTTTTCATATATTTAATCTTATTTAATACTAAAAAAAAAATTAGGCATGTAAAATTATAAATGCATTTTATTGGGTCACTCAAAAATAAAATGAAATAAATAAATGACAAATTAAAAAATTAAATTAAAATAAAACTGAAAAATGTAAAATTGGCCTTGCACTTTATTGTTACCACAATTAAGTTGCCTATGTATCCTCTTGGGGTTTAGAGAAATCAATTGCCACATAGTTCTCTTACCTTTTATTGCAGGTTTGGTGATGACGTGAACTAAACGTTGCCAAGATCATCCGTTCCACTTTCAGGATGGTCATCTTTAAAGAAATCGTAAGGTTCGTCTTGATTGATTTCCTGTTGTCTATTTTGCGCCTTTGTCCAATCATCAACACAAGCTTGCATCTGTATTGATTTTGGACTCAAAAGTGAATGTCTTGCATCCAGAATATTCCCACCAGCGTTGAACTGTTGTTCCACTGCCATCATCGGAGATTCACTAAAGGGTTGGCTAGACCTATGTTTTTTTCATGTATTAGAAAGCTGGGAATGATAGATATCTTTGAACCAGCTTGAGGGAGAGTGTGGAAATACATGTAATTAGGTTGTGGTTAGTAATTATTAGTTTTAGCATTAGTAGCATTAATTGTTGTGGTTATTAGTTAGTAGGAATTATTTTGCAGTTGGATAAATAATTTTATTAATTTTTTTTTAATGAAACACACATTAGACAACATGTATGTGATGTTGTCAATAAAATTTCATAACATCATGTGAATGTTGGAATAACTGGATTAAATGACAATTTTCTTTGCATGTTGTTAAGCACATTAACAATATGAATTTTATGTTGTTAAACGTTTGTTTTGTTGTAGTGAATCGTCATGCAAGCTCCGAGTAGAGAAACATAGTGTGTATAATTAGTTTGTATTGGTAGACTTTTGGTTTCGGTTCTGGTTCCACCGGTTTTGACGGTTCAGAACCGGTTTATTTTCGTATATTTAATCTTATTTAATAAAAAAAAATTAGACATGTAAAATTGTAAATGCATTTTATTGGGTAACCCAAAAATAAAATGAAATAAATAAATGACAAATTAAAAAATTAAATTAAAAGAAACCTGAAAAATGTAAAATTGGCCTTGCACTTTATTGTTACCACAATTAAGTTGCCTATGTATCCTCTTGGGATTTAGAGGAATCAAATGCCACATAGTTCTCTTACCCTTTATAGCAGGTTTGGTGATGACGTGAACTAATCATTGCCATAATCATGCGTTCCACTTTCAGATTGGTCATCTTTAAAGAAATTGTAAGGTTCGTCTTGATCGATTTCTTGTTGTGTGTTTTGCTCCTTTGTCCCATCATCAATACAAGCTTGCATCTGTATTGATTTTGGACTCAAAAGTTGATGCAGAGCAGATTTCACTTTCCTTTTTGGGTCGTTTCGAGCACCCAAAACGGGCCTAACTTCGCCAAAGCATACCATTTTCCTGTTCTGAATGGGATTATTCTTTTTATTTGTTTTAATCTTTAGTTGTTTTTTTTTTTATTATTATTTATATTCAGTTTTATTTTCCTGAGTTAGTCAGTTTGTTTTAGGAGTCCAAGAGGTTTATTTCTAGTTTGTTTCTAGTTCGTCCAGGAGTCTTTTTGACTTGATGGAATTGTTCTAGGAGTCTTTGAGTTAGTTTCATTCCTTACATAAATGAATGTATGAAGGGTTTGGAAGTCAGTTTTGGAATTAAATAAAAGTTAAAGATTGAGCTTTGCTCTCGAGATATTCTTTTTCCTGGCATTCTTTGAATCAACAAGAACAAGAAAGCTTGTAGCTCACGTGTGTGTGAATTTTCTGGTTCAAATCGTTTCCGCCTGCATCAGTTTGGTATCAGAGCCTGGTTACAATTCCGTCGTCATGCCGCCGAGAAGACGTCAGAATGTTCCTAACGCTCGAGAAAATCCATTGGAGGAGGTTTATGAACGAGAGGAGATTGCGCAGCTACGACAACAGGTGGAGGCGCTAACGCAGCAACTAGCCGCGATGGCGCAACGTCAAGGGACACCAAACCCACCAAACGCAGAGGAGGAGTCCAGTGACGAAGAGAATCCGTTTGCTCCCTTGCAACCACAACATCGGGGAATGGGAGTTGATGAATCAAGGCGCTGGGAGTCAGGCCTTAAGATCGATATTCTAGAGTTCCATGGAGGTTTGCAGCCGGAGGAATTTTTTGATTGGATTAATGCTGTAGAAGAGGTTCTGGAGTTTAAACAAGTTCCAGAGAACAGACGTGTGCCGCTTATTGCCACAAGACTCAGGGGACGAGCAGGGGCTTGGTGGCAGCAGGCAAAGCAAACCAGAGTTACTCAAGGCAAAGCCAAAATCACGTCATGGGAAAAAATGAAGAAGCACATGCATGCGACCTTTTTACCTTATAATTATTAGCGATTAATGTTTCAGCGACTGCAGAATTTGAGACAGGGGAGTCGTTCTATTGATGACTACACAGCGGAGTTTTACCAGTTATCATCACGAAACGCGATGGTGGAGTCAGAGGAACAGCGTGTCTCACGGTATATTGGTGGTATGCGAACCCAATTCCAAGATGTGCTCAACATGTTCGATATATTAAGTGTGTCTGTAGCCTACCAACGAGCCATACAATTGGAAAAACAGCAAGCACGTCGAAGTACAAGTGGGGTAAATTTTGGAAGTTCTGGTTCAGGTAGCAGCAGCAATGGGGGTCGCCCAATGGTTCCGCAACCAAACACTGTAAGGTCGACAGTACCAACACCAGCAGCAGTCCCATGTTCTGGTCCACGTTGCTTCAATTGTGGAGAGCCTGGTCACCGATTTGCGAAATGTAAAAAGGGAGCACGAAAAGGTTTGTTTGCTGATTCAGATGAGATTACACCAGAGCAAATCCATGACTATGAAAATGAACCAGCTTATGATGGAGCAGAGGTAGTCGAGAAGGAATGTTTGGAGGGGGATGATGGACAGATGTTACTAATCAGACGAAGGTGTGTCACTTTTGTATCCGAGGAAGACCGTTTGGAAGGGGTACATAAGGAACCTGATCAGTTGTTGGTCGCTCGACGTAACTGCCTGGCACCTCGCGGAGGAGATTACGATTGGTTGTGAACCAATGTCTTCCAATCCACGTGCACGATTGGAGGAAAAATCTGTCGATTTATCGTTGATTCAGGAAGTTGTGAGAACGTCGTATCCGAAGAAACAGTTCAAAAATTACAATTATCTACAAAATCACATCCTCGACCGTACAAACTCACATGGCTGGACAAAAAGAATGATGTGACAGTGACTCGGCGAAGCAAAATTTTGTTTTCAATAGGTATGACTTACAAAGATCAAGCATGGTGTGATGTGGTTGCTATGGACGCTTGTCATCTTTTGCTAGGGAGACCGTGGATGTATGACCGGAGAGTAATGTATGATGGATTCATGAACACTTGCACTTTTACATTTAACTCTACCAGGATAGTTTTGTTACCAAAGAGGGAGGCAAAGGGAACTAGTCCGTCTGGGGAAAATCCGAATTTATTGACACTTGCCAAGTTTGAAACCGAAATTAAAGAGTCAGGTGTTGTGTATGTGTTGATTGGGAAAATTGGGACAGATTCTGGTGATATTCCTATTGGCGTGAAGCCTTTACTAAGTGAGTTCAGTGATGTATTCCCAGAGGAGCTACCTGAAGAGCTACCTCCATTACGAGACATTCAACATCAAATTGAACTCGTACCAGGTGCTTCCCTACCAAATAGACCCCATTACAGGATGAGTCTGAAAGAGCACAAAGAGCACGAAGAGCTGAGGCGGCAAGTGGAAGAGTTGCTAGCCAAGGGACATATCCGAGAAAGTCTCAGTCCATGTGCAGTTCCAGCCCTTCTAACTCCGAAGAAGGATGGGTCCTGGAGGATGTGTGTTGACAGCCGTGCCATCAACAAAATCACAGTTCGGTATCGATTTCCAATCCCGAGATTGGATGACTTATTGGACCAGCTGAGCGGGGCTGCGGTTTTCACAAAATTAGACTTGAAGAGTGGATACCACCAGATTCGTATCCGTCCGGGGGATGAATGGAAAACAGCGTTCAAGACGCGAGAGGGACTCTTTGAATGGTTGGTCATGCCATTTGGTTTATCGAATGCACCAAGTACCTTTATGCGTGTGATGAATCAAGCTTTGTGACCCTATATTGGTAAGTTTGTTGTGGTGTATTTCGATGACATTTTGATTTACAGTGTCGACCACGAAACGCATCTTCAACATTTACATGAAATTCTGAAAATTCTACGTCGGGAGAAATTTTTGCTGCAACAAAAAAATGTGTTTTCTTGACCGACCGTGTGCTATTTCTGGGCTATTTTGTGTCATCCAAAGGGATTTTAGTGGACGATTCGAAGATTGATGTGATTTGACAGTGGCCTCAACCACGGACAGTAACAGATGTCGGAAGCTTTCATGGGTTGGCTTCGTTTTACCGGCGGTTTATTCCCCATTTCAGTAGCGTCATGGCACCTGTGACAGATTGCATGAAGTCAGACAAAAAATTTGTATGGACTGTTGAAGCAGAAAAAGGGTTTCAAGAAATCAAGCGTCGGCTAACATCAGCCCCTGTTTTGTTGTTACCGGACTTTTCGAATCTGTTTGAACTACATTGTGATGCTTCAAAGTTGGGCATTGGGGCTGTCTTGAGCCAAAATGGGAGACCTGTAGCTTATTTTAGTGAGAAATTATCAGGTGCCAAATTAAGATACAGCACTTATGATGTAGAGTTTTATGCAGTGGTACAAGCAATTCGACATTGGAGGCATTATCTTTTTTTACAAGAGTTCGTTCTTTACACCGATCATGACGCGCTCAAGCACATGGGCAGCCAGGACAAAGTGTCCTCTAGACACGCTTCATGGGCAGCTTACTTGCAGCAATTCACCTTTGTCATCAGGCATAAATCGGGTTCATTAAACAAGGTTGCTGATGCACTCAGCCGCCGTCGAAGTTTGTTGACTAGTATGCACGTGAAAGTGATTGGTTTTGAATCCTTCAACAGCCTCTATGCAACAGATCCATTTTTTGGTTCGGTATTGGAGGAAGTTCAGAAAGGAGGGAGAACTGACTTTGTATTGCTGGATGGGTTCCTTTTCAAAGGCAACCAGCTGTGTATTCCGGAGTGCAGCCTTCGGGTTCGAATCATCCGAGAGTTACATGAAGAAGGTCATGTGGGACGTGATCGAACAATTCTTTTAGTGGTAGCCTCGTATTTCTGGCCATCCATACGGAAAGAAATTGGGCGATTTGTGGAGAGATGCCGGACTTGCCAGGTCTCGAAAGGAAAGGCCACGAATGCTGGGTTGTATATGCCGCTACCTGTGCCTGAACAACCATGGACTGACATTAGTATGGATTTCGTGCTTGGATTGCCTCGGACACAGCGGGGTTTTGATTCAATTTTTATGGTGGTGGATCGGTTTTCTAAAATGGCACACTTTATCCCGTGCAAGAAAACCACGGATGCAGTTAACGTCGCCCAACTCTTCTTTCGCGAGATTTATCGGCTTCATGGTTTGCCAATATCCATTGTTTCGGATAGGGACACACGATTCCTTAGCCACTTTTGGCGTAGTTTGTGGAAGATGATGAGTACTAAGCTGAATTTTAGCACAGCCTACCATCCTCAGACCGATGGGCAAACCAAGGTGGTGAATAGGTCACTAGGCAACTTACTTCGTAGTCTGGTGGGTGACCAGCTGGGTACTTGGGATCAGAAGCTTGGGCAAGTAGAATTCGCCCATAACCATGCTGTGAACCGCAGCTCCAAGTTGAGTCCGTTCGAAGTAATCTATGGTTTCATTCCTCGAGGTCCTCTTGACTTAGCTACTCTGCCAAACAACATAAAAATCCATCGTAAGGCAGAAGATTTCGCTGTTCAGCTGCGTGAAATTCATGAGAAGACTCGTCAGAATCTGCTGGATTCGAGTGCTCGATATAAGAAGGCAGCAGATAAGAAGAGGCGTTTGGTGGATTTTGATGTTGGTGATTTTGTGTGGGCGGTACTGAGCAAGGATCGCTTCCCTGTAGGCGAGTATAATAAGCTATCAGCTCGCAAGATTGGTCCTGTCGAGATCATCGAGAAGATTAACTCTAATGCATATCGCTTGAAGTTACCAAGTCATATTCGGACAGCTGATGTATTCAACGTAAAACATCTCATTCCTTATCTTAGTGATACATCTTCGGAGGGTGAAGAGGGGCCACATTCGGGGTCGAATTCTTTTCAGCTGGGTGAGGATGATGCAGAGCAGATTTCACTTTCCTTTTTGGGTCGCTTCGAGCACCCAAAATGGGCCTAACTTCGCCAAAGCATACCATTTTCCTGTGTTGAATGGGATTATTCTTTTTATTTGTTTTAATCTTTAGTTGTTTTTTTTTTAATTATTTATTATTCAGTTTTCTTTTCCTGAGTTAGTCAGTTTGTTTTAGGAGTCCAAGAGGTTTATTTCTAGTTTGTTTCTAGTTCATCCAGGAGTCTTTTTGACTTGTTGGAATTGTTCTAGGAGTCTTTGAGTTAGTTTCATTCCTTACATAAATGAATGTATGAAGGGTTTGGAAGTCAGTTTTGGAATTAAATAAACGTTAAAGATTGAGCTTTGCTCTCGAGATATTCTTTTTCCTGGCATTCTTTGAATCAATAGGAACAAGAAAGCTTGTTGCTCACGTGTGTGTGAATTTTCTGGTTCAAATCGTTTCCGCCTGCATCAAAAGTGAATGTCTTGCGTCCAGAATATTCCCACCAGCGTTGAACTGTTGTTCCACTGCCATCATCGAAACCGGTGTTGAATGGAGTTTCACTAAAGGGCTGATTAGACCTATGTTTCTTTCATGTATTAGAAAGCTGGGTGGTCATGCCAAAACTGTGTTATATTTGGCCCTCAGTATCATGTCCTTTAGCTTGTTTTCGAGTGTATTAGGTGGTTTAATGTGTTTTGTTGAGCATGTGTAGGTCCATTCCATTTAAGTGAGGAGTAAATCTTATTTTGGAAGAAAAGAAGTCAAAAGATGGAGAAAATGAGCAAATTGGAAGAACCATGGAAAGTTGATTTTCAGCCAATGCAAAACATCCAGGTTGCGGGGCCTATATCTCTCAGTTCCCATTGAATTGTGTGTCCTACTACCTATGGATTGAAAGCACCGGAAGTCTAGTTTCCGGTGCACTTTTCGGATAGCAATTCCGATGTTTCTAGAAGGAGTTATGCCCATTTTTGTAATGGTGCGCAATTCTGAAAAATTCCAGGCATGGTCGCTACCAAGGTCGCTCCCACCCACGGCCAACTTGACAGTGACCTATTTTTGGCACCAGGGGCAGTAATCTTTGCACCCATGTTAGTCGCTCCCACCAACAGCCAACTTGGGAGCCAACTTCCATGCCAACTCAGCTCAAGTGACGAATTCAGACCTACTTTTTGACACCCATTATAAATATCCTATTTTCTTTGTTCTAAAAAACACATATCAGATTTCACAACCCTTTCCACCCCTTTTACAACCACACATAATTCCTTGAACCCTAGATCCAAAAAGATTTCTCACCCAAAGAAAACATTTCACATTCCACCATTTTCAACCTTACAAAAATCACCCAAGCTACCACCTTTCTACAACATTTTCATCATCATTTCACATTTTCTCCTTCTCCACAACCATTCCATCCATCTTTGGAGGTTTTGCAAGCAAGAGGAAGCTCTCATGACAAATGGGTTTTCTCTACTCTTTTGTTTTCTCTTTCATTTCTCCATTGATGTGTAACTAATTCATTAGCTAGGGGATTGATGTAACCGTATTGGACTCCTCTATGAATTAATTAGTCTATTTTTCTTAATTCAATTCGATTTTAGTCTCTCTTACTTGATTATTTTGTGTTTGCCTATTACTTATATTATTTTGAGACCTCAATTGATGTGGGTGTTTAGTGTAGACTATCTACGAAATTGGGTTTTGGTGTGAAAGACCTTTCCACCTTAACACCAATTATAAGCTGAGTAATTGAGAGGAATGATGTATGCATGACCTTGCTATGTTGTTTTGGCTTAGAGTTTATACAAATATTAGGTGATGACCATTGCTTGGCACATGACCTTGAGGGAGCAATGGGAAGAACCTAGCTCTTAATGTTAAACAAGCCCTAAAATTGGATTGAAGTGCTTAATGAGACTAAGTAAGAACATAGAGTGGTCTAAGAAGGTTGCATCGATTCCCTAGTGTTTACTCCCATATATCCATACGTTGTGTGTTGCTTGTTGAGTTAGCTTAGTTTTAATTTCTCAAGTTTGCATCTTTAGTTTTAAGTTTACATTTTTAGCTTACAAGTTTGCATTTTCAAGCATTTTCAAGAAACCAAATCACTTTTTCAAACCAAAGCATTATGCAATTTACTTTTCATGCACTTAGATTAGTTCAATTTTTCCCTAGACTAAATAGTTTCAACCGTTTGAATCACCAATCCCAGTGAACGAACTTAAATTAAATTGAAAGTAATTTTTACGACATCACTGGGAATGATAGATATCTTTGAACCACTTGAGAGGGAGTGTGTAAATACATGTAATTTGGTTGTGGTTAGTAGTTAATAGTTTTAGCATTAGTAGCATTAATTGTAGTGGTTAGTAGTTAGTAGGAATGATTTTGCAGTTGGATAAATAAATTTATTTATTTTTTAAAGAAACACAGATTAGACAACATGTATGTGATGTTGTCAATAAAATTTCACAACATCAGGTGATTGTTGTCATAACTGGACTGGATGACAATTTTTTTTGCATGTTGTTAAGCACATTAACAACATGAATTTTATGTTTTTAAATGTTTGTTTTGTTGTAGTGAATCGACATGCATGCTCCGACTAGAGAAACACAGTGTGTATAATTAGTATGTACAGGTAGACTTTCGGTCTCGGTTCCGGTTTCGATGATTCAGAACCGGTTTTTTTTCATATATTTAATCTTATTTAATAATAAATAAAAAATTAGACATGTAAAATTATAAATGCATTTTATTGGGTCACCCGAAAATAAAATGAAATAAATAAATAAAAAATTAAAAAATTAAATAAAAATAAAACTGAAAAATGTAAAATTGGCCTTGCACTTTATTGTTACCACAATTAAGTTGCCTATATATCCTCTTGGGGTTTAGAGGAATCAAATGCCACATAGTTCTCTTACCTTTTATTGCAGGTTTGGTGATGACATGAACTAAACGTTGCCAAGATCATCTATTCCACTTTCAGGTTGGTCATCTTTAAAGAAATCGTAAGGTTCGTCTTGATCGATTTCCTGTTGTCTGTTTTGCGCCTTTGTCCAATCATCAACACAAGCTTGCATCTGTATTGATTTTGGATTCAAAAGTGAATGTCTTGCGTCCAGAATATTCCTACCAGCGTTGAACTGTTGTTCCACTACCATCATCGAAACTGGTGTTGAAAGGAGTTTCACTAAAGGGTTGGCTAGACCTATGTTTTTTTCATGTATTAGAAAGTTGGGAATGATAGATATCTTTGAACCAGCTTGAGGGGGAGTGTGGAAATACATGTAATTAGGTTGCGGTTAGTAATTAATAGTTTTAGCATTAGTAGCATTAATTGTAGTGGTTAGTAGTTAGTAGGAATTATTTTGCAGTTGGATAAATAATTTTATTAATTTTTTTTTAATGAAACACACATTAGACAACATGTATGTGATGTTGTCAATAAAATTTCATAACATCATGTGAATGTTGTCATAACCGGACTAAATGACAATTTTCTTTGCATGTTGTTAAGCACATTAACAATATGAATTTTATGTTGTTAAACGTTTGTTTTGTTGTAGTGAATCATCATGCAAGCTTCGACTAGAGATACATAGTGTGTATAATTAGTATTTACAGGTAGACTTTCGGTTTCGACGGTTCAGAACCGGTTTATTTTCGTATATTTAATCTTATTTAATAAAAAAAAATTAGACATGTAAAATTTTAAATGCATTTTATTGGGTAACCCAAAAATAAAATGAAATAAATAAATGACAAATTAAAAAATTAAATTAAAATAAAACTGAAAAATGTAAAATTGGCCTTGCACTTTATTGTTATCACAATTAAGTTGCCTATGTATCCTCTTGGGGTTTAGAGGGAACAAATGCCACAAAGTTCTCTTTCCTTTTATTGCAGGTTTGGTGATGACGTGAACTAATCGTTGTTGTGATCATCCATTCCACTTTCAGGTTGGTCATCTTTATAGAAATCGTAAGGTTCGTCTTGATCGATTTCCTGTTGTCTGTTTTGCGCCTTTTTCCAATCATCAACACAAGCTAGTGCGGATAACATTTGGCTTATGTTAAAATCTATGAACATTCAGTTGCATTGTTCGTTTTTTGAATTTGTGCTTAAATATGTGATATTATAACATATTATAATATGTTTTGTGCTTACAGTATGATTTGCACAGATATATGACATTGTTGTTTACTTGGCTTCCAGCTCTATTCTTTCTTTCCTTTTTCTTTTTTACGTGTGTTGGTTTGTCCTTTCTTGTGATTTCCTTTAGCTACGAGAAGCGATACATGGAAGACGTTAAACTCCAATCTTCAGAACAAATAAAAGATGCTCATTTGTGGATACTTATATGACATACATACTACATTGTTTAGACAAATCATCAAGCTACACAACCTGAGTGGAATGTCTATTCTGATTTCCGAGCATTTGAAGTTTGCATGAGCCATTGTTTTAGTTGCATTGTTTGTATAATTCCTAAATGAGTCGTTCTCTTTTAACAGGACCACAAGATTCTAGAATGTTTTTCATTGTCTGGAGAGATGACAATAGGATGTTAAAATGATCAAATCTGTATCTTGGAATTTTGGTTATAAGTTCTTCAACCAAAATACTGGAAGACTAATTGTATAGAAGAAATTTCAGTGGATGGTTCTAGGTGTAGGGGACCGGTTCAAGTAAGGGAGGGTGTCTTCCAGTATTTTAGAAAACATTTTATGAAGGAAAATTGGGATAGACCTAGGATTCTTGACCTTCCTTTATTACAGATTTCGACAGTATAGAGAGTGTTGTTGGAAGAGAGTTTTTCCATGGAAGAAGTATGGGTAGCTTTGTGTGATTGTGATGGCGACAAAGCGCCGGGTCCGGATGGTTTGAACCTGAATTTTGTCAAGTCAAATTGGGAAGTAATAAAAGAAGACTTTATGAGTTTCATGGAAGAGTTCTATAGGGACGGGTCAGTGGTGAGCATGTTAATAATTGTTTTTGCTCTTATTCCTAAGATTAGGAATCCGATAGCATTGAAAGATTTTAGACCCATAAGTTGGTTGGTGCGATCTACAAAATTTTGGCGAAGGTTTTTGGCTAATAGAATTAAGAAGGTGATGAATTCTGTTATTAGTCTGAATCAGATGGCGTTTGTGAAGAATAGGCATCGTGGATAGTTTGTTATTGCTGGAGAGATTATTCATTCTTGAAAAATGGCAACGGAGGTTTTTAATCAAGTTGGATTTTGAGAAGGCCTATGACAGTGTGGATCACAATTTTTTATTCGAAGTAATGAGC